>CM021317.1:10954838-11032416 GCA_010645155.1 Tigriopus japonicus
GCGTCATCTTGAACAGCTTTGCGTAAACCATCGCTCGCGCTTTCAACCGGACCACCAAAGAAATATCCCACCAACACCATCATCATTTAAGCGGAAGTCGACCCATTGTATTTCCTAGATCCTCCCAAGCGTGCCTGCTGACGCTATTGGAGACTGGAGTATTGAAACTATTGTGGTAACTGAGAGTGACCATTCCATTCCACGAACAAATCTACTTAATGTCATAATCCCAAGTGCACCCAAGCATACTCGATCTCGTTCTTTATGATGATATACCAATAAATTTCAAACGTCTTGTCAGACTCGAAAGAGTTGTCGGGTGCACCAACACCAAAAAGAAAGAAGAACCAAGTGCGTCCTCACTGGAAAGTGGCTTGTCATTGGCGTTGGTTTTCTTCAACACCCACAAGATTTTTCCAAGCGTCATTCAACCCACCGCGAAACCCATCTCCCCGGTCTTTTTGCTCTTCTCTGGCTGCACCTGATACAACCATCAACCACCGCCTCCAACCAACCAAGCAACCATCCTTCTGACTTCTCCTATCAGCATTGACTAACTACCATCGAAGGTTTTGCTCAGACGACGAAGACGTCAGTGACGGCAACCACTACCATTGCTACGACGTCGACGACAAACCCGAAGAATTATTGCCATTGATCTCCTTCAAGAATCCAGGACTCGTCAAGGATCAGCTCATTCCTTCCTCAGCAGTCAACAACGAAGCGGTCCTTTGGCATTCATCACTAACGAGCAGTACGGATACCCTAAGAAATTCAACCACAAATTTGTCACCTCAATACCTCTTTCCTATCACACACTTGAAGGTAAGAACAACAAGAGAAATCCCGGGCTTGCAATGCACAGCGTTTAATTAAGCTGGGTAAGTCATTTTTAAGTTCCAAAGACATTTGAGACCACTTTTGGAGTGAGAAGACAATCTCGCAAATAAAATCGAGGTCGGTTAATTAGGTCACGGACCAAAAATTGATATAATGTCAGTTAAAACTTACTTGAAAACAAATTTATGAAAATTTTCTTCTGGATAATTATTAGGCACACTTAGTTCGGGAATGATTCAAAATATTGGTGTAATCTATTTTGCCGTTCAATTTTAAATGGCTATTTTCAAACACAATTCTCGAAGGACACAATCGGACTTTTCTTCACCCAAATTCGAAGAAGGGCTCAGAATATTTCGGGTTCAGGCAACAATGAGACCATCTTAGGAATAGGTCTTAAGAAAAATTCATAAATTTGTTTTTAAGTAAGTTTTAACTGACATATCAATTTTTGGTCCGTGACCTAAATTACCGACCTCGATTTTATTTGCGAGATTGTCTTCTCACTCCAAAACTGGTCTCAAATGTCTTTGGATATTAAAAATGACTTCTCCAACTCAATTAAACGCCGTGAATGGGAAGGTCGCCGCGCTATAATAGACGGACTTCTTTGCGTGCAGAAAGTTCAGCGCAAAGTTTCAAAACCTAAGCTCGATAAAAAATAAACGAAAGGCCAAAAGAGATAGAAGTTCAACAGTGCACATTTCCTTTTGGGAAACTTTGATTCATTGGCAAACAGCTTAATTATATTTGTACTTGAAATTGTACCTGCAAAAGGAGAAAATGGCACTTGATGGCAAAAATGACTGATCTGCATTAGTTTTCTTTTCTTTATCATTGAGATCATGGATCACAATTAACGCCTTTCGAAGTATTGTTTTAAAATAATCGATCTGAAGGGGAGCTTCTGCCGCAAATATTTCTCCAATGGATGTGTTAGAACACGTGACAGAAACTACGACTTTGTTCCGATTACATGGCGAATATGAAGCCAGAGGTAATTGGGGCATGTAAACAACAACCCACATAGAACCCTCATTAATAAGTTCACCCACCCCCTTTCCATCCAATGCAAATTAGCACAAGAGCAACATAATGATGTTAGGCACTTCGTTTGCAGATTAAAAAGCCATGCAGAACTCGATACGACCAACCCCGTCCTCCATCCTCGTATTCCTGAGTGTCATGTGCCTCGTGTTCCCTTCGAACATTTTCGTTCAAGGATCCCCTCGAAGCACATGTCTGCGAAGTTGTCACCTGTGTCAGCAGATGTATGGTGATCACTTCCAGGGACATTTGTGCGCTCACACTTGCATTAAGCTTCGAGGTCGAGTCATCCCCGATTGCACCAACTTCCCATCCATTGCGCCCTATTTGGACCTTTCTAACTTGGTCGAAGAAAGCAGTGGACCTTGAGAACCCGTCTTTCGCGACTCATGAAAGCCAAACCTTGTGTGTGATATTTTTTCTTCCTTCTATTGTGCTAATAGGACGAAGTATGAGGTACAAAAACGACAGATTGAAGTCTTGTTATCCGCCCCTTTTCCTTCTAATTGCCTACTTTTTGTTTCAATTGCCTTGTCTTTTCTTTGTGGACATGGCGTGTACGACAAATGAGAAACCTAAACAATGCTCCAAAAGTAGTAAGGAACCCAACCCAAACCCGCCAAACTCAAACTCGAAAGCAAAAAGGACCGGTCGCTATGAAGACTGAATTAGTGAAGATTATGTATGATTTCCAAACCTGTCTTGGAAATCAACATGTAATATGTGAAACTAACTGCTTTTGGAATCAGATATGCAATTTTGAAATAGAAAAAAAGTAAATGGTCTCTAATTACGCGATACGTTAAAAGAAATACCAACGAGGAAGAACAGACGGAACTTGTTAACTCTCCAAATCACCAACCTCGACTCATCTCTTCGTGAGAGTGAGAATTTCAAACCGAGGATGGCTAGCTAGCGTTGCAAGCAAGCCCTTTTTGACGTTTTGAATGAGCGATTTCAATGACATTTCAGTTCTGCTAACCAGGAAACTTACCTGAAACAGAGAAGAGTGTGGAATTAGTGTCTAATTATCCCGATCAGGATGGTGCAAACAAGAACGGTGGCTAACCTCCAGTCATAAAACTGTTTCATGTACTCCTCCTTCCTGGCTTTAAAGGTGGAATCTTTCCACCAATGACGAACTCGTCGTCGAAATTTACCCCAACGAGTGGTGGGCTCGGGAGATTCAATTCTGCGCCCATCCAAGTCATACTCGTTATAGATTTCATTCTCATGAATTACTCGTTCACCATTGACCTCCCCATTTCCGCCATGATCTTTGACATCCCCATTAATGGGAGGCAAGGGTTCGTCCGTGATCTTTTTCGCAGCCCCACTTTTGCCTCGAGCACTTTTCGAAGATTCAACTCTGGCAGGTTGAACTTTAGTGGTTTTGGGGGGCATGATTGCTCGGGTGCATTGGTAAGCACTTGGGTTAAATAAGCCTCCGATCGATGACAACTGACATTACACAAAAGGAACAACAATCGCCACCATCACTGCACTCAACTACTCATGGTCAAGTCACGGAAATCACTGATCTACGAACTGAGAGTGGAGAGCCAACTTGGAACCTCTGTTCTCTTGGAAAATGAAGCAGTTTTCCTTGGCCCTTGTTGTCATAACGGAGTGCACTTCGACGACATTTTACCACTGACCGTTCCAAACGCGATCGTCACAGATTGAACCCGAAGGTCTCAAGGCCTCAACCAGCTAGCGAGCTCGCGTACGACTGTAGTGTAGATACAAGTACGTAGTAAACCCTTGAGTGTTGGCTAGCTATTTATTACACTTTTCCCCACTCCGGGAGGTAAACGCGAGATCTGCATTGAAACAAGGATCCGTCTAATCGAGACAAAGTTGCTCGCTTCCCTTTTTCGGCCTTGGCAGGATCCATGGGACCAGAGGGGTAAGCTTTCCAGACTATTTGACGACGTCGCTCACGATCACGATTTTCAGGATAAGCCAGAATTGTTCACACCTCGATCCAATCGGCTGGTGGCCTTAATCAATGACAATGAAATCAATCTGACGAGAGAAACCACCAAACATGATTGAAAATGATCCCAGAGTGGAAAACCAGGCAATTTTCATTCGTTTATGGTCTTGAATACCCACACCGTAAGCCGGACGTGTTATCGTTCCATGTTATAATGGCAAGAAGCACAAACTGTAATTTCCTAGACCATTACACACTGATGGACCAGTTTTCAAGTAGTGTTCCAAGCGGTCTTGAATCCCTAACAATAACAATAACCACAGAAGAGAAGAGTCTTCAACCTTTTCATTGTCCTGCTGTTGGCTAGGGCGTAAAACTGGGCCAGAGTGTTTCATAAGAAAACATTAGTTTGGCCCTTTACCGAGTGTCAAGCTTCAAACTTTCGAAAGGACTACTGAAGCTCTAACGTAGATGATAGAAACACCAAGACCAAAATAAGTGGTAATGCACAATTTCCAGGGCCTGCATTTTCTAAGAAGAGTATGAGGTTGCGCCCAATGCGTCCCTTGACCATATTCATGCTTGAAAAGTTATTAGCACCAAATAAACTTGCTTTAACTAAAATCACCATCCATAAACTAACAACCGATTACTGTCAGTATACGGAAGTCGGGATTTTGTTTTAAGGCCGATATTTGACTGTCGTAAACTACCACAAAGAATGGTGCAGAACTGCCATGTTTTTATCTTACCAAACTTGGTCTCTTTTTCAAGGCAAAAACCCTCTAAATCCGAGTAGTTTGTTTCAAACTTCTTCCAAAACTGTGTGGAAAAGAAGGACCATGGATCATGCAAAGTCATGGCATAAATCCACGTTTCTGACTTAAAGCCTTGCGAGAATACAGGAGGTACATTCCTCTAGTCTTTACCAAATGATTGTTACGTAAGCTCCCCCTAAGTAAATGCGTGGGGATAAAGAGCTGGGGGAGGGAGGTAATGCTACTTTGGAATGCTCTCAATTGATCAGCAAGAAATACCTGTTACGGCAAATTGCAGATTAAACGATCTCGGCCACCACTTGACTTACGCAAGCGCAAATAGCTTCTCGTCAACGTCTGCTAATTCCACACTTTTCGTTTTGACATTTAACCAATCCTATCACTTACGTCAGCATCTCAGGCGAGCTTGCTGCTTCTCCTCCTCCATCATAACCTACAGTACCATGTTACGTACATACACATACACACTGGGCACCATGAGTAACAAGGATCCTTGAAGGATCCTGTTTTTATATGGGAATGCTAAACATGCCATGCAAATGGAAGCATCTGTTGCTCCGTCTTCGCCCCCTGCCTACCTCGCGTAATTTAAGTAGCCCAGATCTGTGAACCTCTGGGTGGCAATGTTAGGATTGAGAGGTTGGGTCCGGTAAACGGCCAAAATCGGTTCTGGAGAGTCGGCATCTTTGGCCGGCATCCTGCCATGTCCGGTGGAACTGGATTGCTCACTCTCATCCACACTGGAGGAGTCAGGAGACTCGTCCCCAATGAACCCATGCTTTCTGGGTCGTGTTTCGGTATTGGAGTTGGAATCGATGTACCGGGTCCATTTGCCTGTGACCACTTCTATGTTATCCTCGGGCAAAGGCTACACGGTCGGTCAAAAATCGAGCTTGAAAATGGTCTTATATTCCCTCCTTACTAAAACATGTTGTGGTTTCAAGACCAATATAGAGTTGATAAAGTACAAGATCATTTTCAAGCTCGAGCTTAATAACCGACATCACGCATGGATTCCTTCTTCGGTGGTGGTGGAGGGGGAGGAGGTTGGTGTTGCTGTGGTTGGTAAGTTGACGATATCCCCGGGTTGCTCGAGATCTGTATGGACACCTTGCCGTGGTTATTGTTCTCCGTGGGCACTACATGAATGTTCCGGGTGTGATATTCGTCCTCCATGGTTGGTTGCTGGACTCACTTTCACAACACACCCGCCGCCACTGACTCACTCCGGAGGGCTTATCAAACTTCACATGAGCAACACCCAAAGCAAACAAGGACTCGGGATATTTTTTCCCTGAAACTGGTTTGTATAAGCTGATTTTTTTCTGCTATTCCCTCAGACGACAACCCACTCCTCTCTTCTTCTGTGAGCAAAAGTAGATGTTGTAGTATCAACAACAAGAATATCACCGGCCGGATTTCTGCTCAAGTTCGTTCGCTCACACTGAACACATTGCAGCATGTGCATTGAACCATTGGTGGTCATCTACTAACTGATTATGTGAGAAGAGACGATTTGGAGTTGTCCTTCAGCATCTCGGATGAAATAATCGCTTGTGAGAACCAGATCTTGGGCATCCGAGGAAGAACTTGTCGTCGCCGGTACCAACGACGATGACTACGACGACGACGACAACAATCAGGACGAGGGCAAAGCAAAAGCACCCGCAGCTACGAATCCATCCAATCTAGCGGGCCAATCCGAGTCTTGGTCGAACTTCCTCCATTATATTTAGTACCACGCCCGGCGTTCTTTGCAAGCTGTCCTACGGATTAAAGGTGTTTTCCTGTTGTTTTATTACCGTGTTGACCACCGTCGGAAATCCAATGATGTGATGCCATACTTGCCACTTCTCACAACTCCTTACAAACTCCTCGGAGATTCAGGGAAGTCATCAATTCCCATGCACGAGAATGTATCCCGACAAAACCGAGTCCACTTGAAATTGCGAAGACAAGATCGATCCCAGATAAGAACGTATGCGAAAATGCATGCGGTGGGAATAATATCTAGAGCACTGAAGGAACAGACACTCTAAAGCTGCAACGATTCAACTCTTTTTGCCAATCTAACATACTCCGATTAGAGTTTGTATTTGTTCGTGCTCGGAAGCTCACAATGAGATTGGGGGTAGAAGAACCCCGAGGAGAGAATAATTCATAGGATCTGGGGTTGAAACTCCTTGTTGTGTGGCGATTCGTGCCAAGAATCAAATGGCATCTTGATCGGAGGTCAGGTGTGCTGGGCAGTGTGCTGTGCTGCATGAAATTCGATGAATTCGCAAGACCTGGCGTATTTAATGAGTAACCAGAGGGCAAACACGTCCATGAAAGACGAACTTCAGCTTGCAAACATTTAATGTCAACCAAGTTATCAATGCATTGAAACTTACTTTAACGCGCAATTACGAGTTAATAACGAACGGCATTCGGTTCATATGTCACATAAAATGCCATCATTTGTTCCAGGTATATGCATTTTCCATTAAAAATCCTATCTTGCTGATCAATCTCAAATTGGAGAGATGATTGAAGACAACATTAGGAAGTCGGCCAAGATTTTTGCAGTCTATAAACTCATTCAAGGACCTAGATTGGTCTGTCAACAGATGGTAATCCTTGTCTTTTTTACTCAAATAACATCGAAATAAAGCCAGGAAGTTGGCAGTGAGTTCCTATTGTGTACTGTATCCACTCAATTAGCCGACATTTCGGTAGAAATATTGAAAAAAGCCATTGAAGGCCAAGCAAGTTGTCAATGATGCATGAATGTGAAGCAAGATCGTGATAGTCTTTACCTTTCATCCATGATCGGAGAGACTTTCGTGATCTGGACCATGCCAGATTTGTTCATCATGATGGCAAGCTTGGGTTTGACAAATAATTGATAGGCAAACACCACCTCCAATTCTTTCAATGTTGATCACTCAAATGGGAGTCAACTGTCCAACTTAACAAGGACTCAGGCGGAGAAAAGCAGCAAGCAAATACAAGCAAAAAGTGGTGTCGAATGGAATCGAAGTCTCATCATCCGTCACGGCGACAACTTGGGTAAAACTAAATGTGTGTGTGTGTCTCACTCACGTTGTTATTCTCGTTGTTGAGGCTGATGCCACACTACATTCACAGACATATTCTCATGGAAGACTTCTGACAGGCAAAGCGTGGTGTGGCCCAATTGCTTTCAGTACCCTTCACTCAGCCACATAGAGCACACAGTAGTGTGTCCATCTATGTATGAGCTTCGTTCCAAATTCAATGAAATTCACCGTCATTACGCGAGGGTTAACATGGGTTTGAACGACGACAAAACAGTTTTTCAGCATAACGTGCGAGGCCTTTATGTGAAACATGCAATCAGCACCTCCGAAATCTTGGCCATCATGCATCATTGACTCGTGAAATAGTAGTACTTCAAAAGCCAACTGAGGCCAAGAAAAGGATGACTGAAATTGAGATAGAAGTGAATCGGATCTATCTTGGTCATAAATCATGTATAATAACAAGAACCATCTAACGGGAATTTTGGGTGTGCGACAATCCAATAGATAATATTGGACATCAGTGAGCAAAACTTTGATAAATGGAAGCGAAATGGAGAATGAGGAAGCCATTCAACAACTCGACTTAGACCGACCCTGAACCGGATCATCAGTAGACATGGACATAAAGGAATGAACCGATAATCGTTTAATATCCTGTAAATCAGATCTGATTGGGCACAGAATCCTCTTCCAAGGACGATTTGAATGAGTAATTGGTCGAGCTATTTGGTAAAGATTCTAATCACATTGCTCGTCCATGAATTTCTCCTTCCGGGAATGCGTGTATGCTAATTCCCCAATCCAATCGGCAATGATCGTTCCCCAGCTGAGTGTACATCCGTACAGTTCAGTACGTGCACTGTGTGCGGGCATGCGGTGGAAGAATAATAGACGTCGATTTACTTCCCCTTTTCCAGTGATCTCCCTCCACTTCCCATGTAGGTAAATCGGCACAATGTGTTCCCTGGATGAAGTCAGAGGAAATGAGGGAGCCTTCGAACCATCTTCGAGTGTTCCACCTGAGTGGGTTCCACCAGAAACCTTCGGTTATAATCTACACTCATGCATGAATACAAACCGATGAAGGCATGTCTGCCAACTGGTCAGTTAGGTTTACGTGTGAATTACGCAGACTGTCCAGAAATAATGGACAAGGCAGTCATTGTTTGATTCGTTTCACTGACCTACATAAGGCTGAAATCTCTCCGTTTGTTTTTGAAATTTGATAAAGTTCCATAAAATCTCAGACATGAAAGGGTTGAATTGGACAACCGTGTACTGCAAAAACTTTAGTGGCTTTTCAATCTGTCAGAACATTACTAGGAATGGTGATTCATAAATTCTTCGTTACTTTAACATGCGTAATGGAGCTCATTTAAAATGGTTGGCACTTACACGCAAACATGGAGTTGGAATAAAGATTCAGACGAAACACCCTTATGTTTGTGGTGCAGTTTTGAAAGAAACAAAACCATCTTTAATTAACCATTTGTTTTTTTTAAATGAAAATACAGTTTTTGTAGCCGGATGCAAGTTTGTTACTTTGATTATTTGTGTTACTGTCAATCGTTTCAGATAAATCAAAAAGTAAAATTCAATAACGTTGCAATTTTTTTTTGCAAATACCACAGAAAGACACTAAGTTTGCAAGATTAATCCTGACTAGATTTTAGCTTTTAATTACGAGCCCAATTTGATGCCAGTCAACGGGAGGAATGTTGAAAAACGAGCCCTAAATTCCGGGATATTTTAATGTCGAATAATAAAATCATCAAGCAATTGCCAATCTTACATAAATATTTTGCTTCTTTTGCAGTAGACTGAGTTGCTGCATGATCTGTTGCATGTTTTCAACTTATCGTACCACTTAAAAACCTTGCCATTTCAATTCGTGCTTTCATTTTTTCTCCAAATCGTGTCCTCCAATACAATTCGCGAATTAAAAGTCATGGATTTGGAATTTACTGCACATCAAAGTTTGCATTAAAATGATTTGTTGTGGTGGAATTAGCCCTAAACAGTGTTGAGTTCATCTAACGTACACAAGTACATAGCTTCCGTTTTTTGAGATGATATCCCTGTGTACTTCGCCAGCTAGTAAAACCACTTCTCCCGGTTTTGTGATAGTCCACGCTCTGTGGCTTCGGTTACATAATGACCTTGCAAGTTGCAAAATCTAGAAAGAGCACATCCAAAGTAACCAAAAAATACCACACGCTCACAATCACCCTCGATTAAGAAAGTTTCCGGATAAATCACGTCCCCGACATTGTGATCTTCGTCCGTGCAGGCTGGTGGTGGCAATTCAGCATGAATACCAAATGAAAGGTGTGGACTGTGAAGCGTTGTAAATTGTAATTGACGATCTCATTCGGAAGTTCAAGTCACGCTTAGACGGAATCACTGACTGGGGGGTGACATTCAATATTCAATAGGATCTCAAGCTCGTCCTGATTGATTGAATGCCATCAGGAGGAAGATTGAGAACGACGCAGAGGAGATCAATCTGGCTTCGAGGTGTTTTATTATTACTATGGCACTCATTTCCTAGGATAACTAACTCAATGGATTCAACTTCTAGTGAGTCATGTGTGATGATTCACGTGAATTACTGAACAAGTGCCAACGTGCATCTAGGGTAATCACTCGATCAGTTGATATTGGTCGAACCAAATCAATCGCGCCAATTGTCTTGCTGTGAGACATTTTGAGACTTTTGTGTACGTACTGTTAATTCAACAATGATTGGACTAGATTCACATTGTCTCGTCACTAACAACAGCACGTCCAGAAAGTAGACCTTGATCTGATTTCCGACCAACTCCGCTTTTTAGTAGTACATTCATGCAATCACAATGAGTGGAAAGAAGCCAATCTCCATCCCCTGAATGGCAAATGAACCCACAAAATGAATTGCTTGGTCTTACCTGTAAACAAGGTACTTGCCCTTGGATTTGAACATGTTGCAATCTAACGATAATCTGTCTAATGATTCGAACTCGATCCGGAACAAGGGCCTTCCGCAAATTGAGGGATCTCGTCAAATTCCTCTTTTTTGTGCAGAAACCCAATCTCGCTTTCAGGTCAATACTTCAAGTTTTGAAGAGCCCTTCGTCATCAATCTACGCCCACTCTCCGCTCACTCGCTCGCTTACTATTGTATTGTACTGAACACACACGTTTCTACCACATGTAAAGTAGGCAGTACCGATATTTGGTGTCACCTTCGCACTACTAGTTTCTGTCATCAATTTAGGTAGGCCCTGTGTAGTAAACGCCATTGATGAACTGACAATCATGCCCATCAAGTAGAAGGACTTCTTAGACTTCAGGTCATATCCTGACAACACCACTTGAAGAGGCAAAGTTCGTGCAGAGTCAGGTGCATATTCAAAGCATGTATCTTGAATGAAATGTGGACTAGCTCCGGCATCGCATTTTCATTTGCAGATCAAAGATATCGATTCAACACTGAAGGAGCTTCCAAATTCTGATCCTAGTCTTTTTACGGCATGCAACCCATCCCTGTACTTGAGGATTACAGAGGAAATTAGAGAACCATCTCCATGGTCAACTCAAAGCCAAGAGATTTGGCAAGTTTTGAAGGACTTGACAAACAGACCTAAGATTGCGTTTTCAGGGAGGGCAAGTCAAGACAGGAAATCTCTGCGGAGAAAATTAAGGAAGTTCCCGCAACGAAATGTCCATTGACCGACGAACACATTTCCCACTATGTTTTCGCCTGAGATGTAAACTAAGTGAAGGCAAAGCGACGTGGGCAATTAAGTGCCAAGGTCAAACACTTTTCCACAGGTTCAAGCTATCTTTCTTCTTGCAGCTTCTAATGCTCACACCTAACCTGATGGCGTTCATTTGGTCGTGATTTCACGCAGATTCTATCGCATCCTTTTTCCTTCCATCCTTCAATGTACCATGGACAAAGGTGTGTTTGTACGTAGAGTTAGTTGCCCCTTGAGTGCTATTATTTCGGTTAATTTCTGTTTCAGTGGTTTTGCTCAATAGAAATCTAAAGACCAACGAAGCACGGCGATTTTGAACCATACGGAAAATCGGACGCCGCTCGTCTTTCTTCTCATTGAAGGGTGATATAGAGTGGTTTTTTTGGACATGAAAGTGAAACAAATTTGCCAATTCCCGGGAATGATCGTTAGACGAACAAAAAGTAAATTTTCCATGAGTAGGATCGAGTCCCGACCAAATAATAAGGATAACTAACTTTCGTAATAGCCTTTTGAGCTCATCAACGACCCTAAATATCTGGAGATCATCTACATTGATGAAAAACGGCAGATGATCACGACTTTCCCAGAAATGATGGCAAAATAATAGGTTCGTTTTGAGCTGTCGTGGTGTGAAGTTCTCATCCGTGGGCCAAGGTAAAACAGACACGTGGCCCTGAATACTAAAACCATGGACTTCTATTACGATTATGATTGGGTTAAAAAACACAAATTCGTCTCTCGAGGCCACCCACATGTTGCTCCAACATCAGAAATTAAGCATTGAAAAGATGCTTCAATACTTACATTCTTGAGAGAGCCATGGCTGATTCGTAGCTGTAGCGCCTCTTGATTGTCCCACCACCAGTACTAGGGGCCTCGGAAGTGGCCAAAATGTTGAATTGGGGGTTGTAACACTAACAACTAGTTGATTTCAACACGAACAGGGATAAAACACAGACAACAATCACTTTCCGACGACAAGAAAGTAAGTCGCCCCTTGAACACGCTTCAGCTTTCACTCGTCTCTTATCCCTTGTCACTTTGTTATCCGTTCAGAGTGAAACACGACTACTTTTTCAACGTTTAGCCCATTTGACCCTTCGGTGCTTCTGGAAAGAGATGTTCTGAAGATTTGTTGTGCTCAGAGAAGCATCACTGTATACAATCGAATCGACGACGACGGCGACCACATCTATTACGAATAAGTCCCTCTTCATGTGGACCAAGAGATAGATAGCAAGCCTATCTTGCTTGCTTGCTTGCTAGCGAGCTACCCACTCCTCTTTCTAGCGTGAATGGACTCGCTTCTACGCCAACGTGCATTCAGGAGGTATACGTAGAATTTGGTGATGAAGAAGACCGACTTGGAAAACGCGACGAAGAGCACACCGAGTCACATGAACAGGTGCTCGGCCATGATACACTTGAACAGACATGTTGAGTGCTCACCCTGCGCTTCTTGGCTCTACTTCACATGGTATGTAGCATATGTAGCACAGACAAGACACCAGTTCAGCTGGCTCGCACCCCTATGGCATATACGTATACTGACTGCGAGACAGATTTGTTCATAGGTGGACGAGGAACTTGGAGTGGGACACGTCCCTGGGGCTACTTTCGCTTTCTTAAGCCCTAGACAGGGCACAAACAATCAGCTCAAGATAGACATGGCTTGAGAAAATTTATCAATCATAGCCAAATGGGTTAGCTCAAAATTCGAAATAGTATGGATGGAAGGCGACCAAACATTGCTTGCTGCCGAGACTCCAATCCATGCCATCTCTGGGCATCGGTGATAGCTTCCATCAAACACACACATGCTTATTTATTCTCTCTTAAGAAAAGGAACAGGCCGATTTGGGGGAAAAACAGGCTTTGTACGTAATAGACGTCCCAGCCCATTCCCCTCTCCCTCCTTCTTCTTGGGTACATTCGTGTATATCCGCTGACAGAAGTTTTCCCTTCCTTCCCACAAGGACTGTAAGGACCTCCAAAACCAGAATGTTCACAAAAAGGTACCTAAAGAAAGAGCCCTCTTCCAACGCCAGGAGTTCAGGACGATCTATTGAACAACTGGGATAGAGCCAATTTGATGAGGAGATCAGGACCACCAGAGGCGAGTTTTGATTGACTTCAGAAATGCTGGGCAATTATATTTTCTTGAAAACATATTGCGCAACTGATACTGCCATTCAATTGTTGAGTAACGCGACATTAAATAATCAGCCAGTTGGCAGTGTTGTCAGTATATCTTGGAAATTGCTTGTCGTTATTGAGGTTTCATGCCTACGATTGTAATATATTTTGATTCATTCTTCAAAACTTGCGGAAGATTTAGGAAGTAAAGTATACCCCTGGCAGCCAGCAACTCGTCCGATCACGCAAGAGTGAGTCCGGAGGAAAACTAACTATTACAGCACTTCATACAATAAAGCATATGCAGGCTCGCACGCACGTACGCACGCACACACACACCCGGACCAACTACGTAAATTCATCGACTTCATCTATGTGTGGGTTCTTCGCAAGTTAAAAAGATGGAACTGAAGTGCTCTTTGTCTCTCTGCATCTGGTTAGTGAGGTGAATTGTCGGTAATATCTGGAGGGATCTTTTCTCCACGAGCGAACAAAGTCGCCATGGGTTGTTGCAGTCCAGCCAGGCATTTCATATCAATTGCAGCCCGGGTGTGTTTGTGTGTGTGTGAAGCTGGAAAATTGTAGATCGTCTCGTCAAATGAAACGCGATCGCTTCTATTACATACATAGAAATATAGCAGGTATGCGACTCCTTACTCCACACGAGCTTCAACGGAATGAGGAACGCTATTTTGTCAAGACAATTTGGATAACCACTTCTGAGAGGAACAAGCTCCATCGAGCTGAGAAAAACTTAGCCAAGCAAGGAAAGCTACAGATTCAAAGCGAGGAAATTTCTTGGAATCGCATTCAACGGTCCAATACGTCTTGTCAAATAAGCCTCGAAATGATACACGAGCATTTCAGATGGAGATGGAGATCTCAAATTCGCACCTTGCAAGATTACAACTTCCTCACAAACTATGCAGTATCACATCATAGTTCATTTAAAAAAAAAACTAGTTGCTCCAAACAAACGAGACGAAGACTTAAGTGCAACTGCCAATTACGCTTCATTATTCACATGAATCACTTCATTTGTTGCCAAATAAATAGATTCTTTCCAGATCAGCTGATGCGGCCTCAATGTCAATTTACTCGGAAAACCATAAAGTTTCAAGTCGATATCGAAGACCCTACCTTGATGACAGACTGTTCAAAGACGATTGCCGTGACTTAATTAGAGGTGCTCGGCGGGAATGAAACGAGGATCGCCTGGATGAGGCGCGAGATTCCGCAGGATACGCCGTCCTCGCCGAAAACGAACCATCCACGATGACATCCCGAATTGCGGCCACCACTTCCACGGGAACTTGAATGGGCTTAGGAGGCGGCAATGGATCATAATTCACCACACTGAAGTCTTCACGGGCCAATTCAATGGGTCTGTCGTGACGCAACGTGTTATGACTTCGAAGGGTAGCCGTATCCTCCTCTTGATGTCGTTGCGATCTCAAACTTCGTAAAGTGGATCGGAGTACATCCAATTGGCTGTCTCGACTTCGCAAAGATTGAAGGCTGGGTTTGCGACTGGAAGGGTTGAAACGAGCCAAAGGAAAACGATTGGTCCCATGGCCATGGTTTGATCGTAATGACTGTCCATTGATTGTATCGAAACTGTTGGAGATCTCCATTCTAAGCAACTAATCTTTATACTAACGACTACGAAAGTGGTGTCCTGATTCATTTTGGAGGATTTGTTTATACTCAAGTGGACCAGTTTTTTAATGTTTGGGTGGAGAAGAGAAGTGAAGCACGCAAGACTGGTTCAACTCATTCATAACTTTAGATCTCGCCTCATTAGCACTGGAAAACATTTAATTCCAAGGATATCGAAGAGGACGTATTCTAAGTATAAACATATGCTATTTATTCTCCGTGTATTACCTCGGGATTTCAAATTGTAAAACACGATTGCGCGGAACTTCTGATAACTCATTCAACGCAACCTACCTAATTTTTGTGTTGCCTGTCCGTGGACCGTGGGCTGGGTGCTTTTCTCGTGTTTTCTTTCACTACCCAATTAACGAGCAAAGGTAGGTCAAAAACTGCTGACATCTCAGATTCAGTTCATCCCCTCATCAAGTCACTAACACTTTACAGTTTGTCTAATGGCGAGTTTTTGCTTGAGAAATTGTCGGAGAAAGAAAGGGCCGATGAAGCAGAGCGATCGACCCACTTTGGTCCAATTCAAATATCTTGACATTGTTGTGTACACTTTGAAGCAAGCAGCAAATGTCACCTTAATAATACCTAGATCCAATTGTTCTTTGTTATTTTTGTTGGCTTATTGCAAGAATCAACAAAATCTTAAACTTAAATCAAGTTCCAGCATCAAAATAACTAACTATTCCATCAGCTACAGCGAAAATAAGTTTCCAAATGGAAAGCAATTTCCAACGCTCATGTTTACTAAACGATTCTGCCCCATCGTGTCCATTTACAACAAAGATTGGGGCTTTTTTACTTTCCTCGACTTGCTTTTGTGTTTCTTCGCCCACGAGCATTTTTGTCTTGAAATTGGGGGAACAACTCAATGCGTTCTGTTCTGGATGGACCGCGATTTTAAGCGCAATGCGAGCCTGATGGAAACGGCATTTAAAGGGTCAATCCGACTCGCTTGCGAGTATATACGGACAAACTACGTACAGTTCGTGGTCCAATTGTACTGTGACATCGAAAAGAGAGTCAGCGGGCTGTTGTTCAGAAGCAAACATCGACAATCATAGTTGGAAGCCAAGGTACCAGTCATTTTTTTCTTCCTTCTCTTCACCATATTGCATCATTTTAAAAGACACCCTGGTCGGAGCAATTAGTTTTTTGAGTACTTGTCTGTAATAAGAAGGTGTTTTAAACTCTCGTTGGAAAGAGCATTTCTTAACAATCAAAATTAACGGCCTGTCATATTGGATATTGGTAAACTGGTGGTGCATGTGATTTTTTTCCACATCTTAAACACGCCCGCTATCGAACTCTGTCCTTGCCAGATCCATTTGGGTAAAAAGTCGTTGTCTTGGTTGTCATGTTTTTGTATAGACCTTATCTATAACGAATGAAGGCTCTTTGTTCCTCTCATGATAAACATGACGATTTTTCTATCTATCCCCCACTTTCTTCACCTATGATGTAATTTGAGTGGTAATGATTCATGTTCAAAGACAAATCGGTTCTGATTTTGTCCGCGATTTTCAAGACGCCTTGTTATCGTACACACGGGATTGGCTTTGAGACATACTCGTAACAGGAGCGCAACATATTTCTTCAAACATGCTCGTTCTATTATGGGTGACAGGAAAACTTTCTCTCCCTCGGAAACTTGACCAAACTGAGCAAATTCAACACAAAAGATATCTGGCGTTTTGCAGGCAAATTTGCTCCACCGCTTTGAAGTTGAGTTTCCCTTCTCGATTTGACTTCTCCGTTTACTGAAAAAGACTTATGTTTGGAGAAGATAATTTTCACATGGCAAATGATTTGGGATTCATATTTCTGTCCAATAACTTGGCCTATTAAGACCCCGAATAGGTAAAAAAACATCCTCTACACTACGGTCCGAATAAAACCCACGGAGGAGTCGTTTTATTACAACCCGCCAAACTGAGGAAAAAAATATTAGGGGGCATAAAAGGCCGCCTTATCACTTGTTTACACATCAGCCGTTGAGAGACAAAATGAAATAATGTACTGTACATGTACGCAGGGTAAATAAACATAACCTTGGACAAAGCCGCAAGTATCCAAGTCTTGAGTCAAGATTTCCATGAAGGAGATTGAATTGATATCTACATTTTAAGTCAGCTTTCCAACACGGGGAGGGACAGGCACCTTCCCAAGGGAGGAATCGAAAGAATCTTGAGGAAAATATGTGCTCAATGGATACGTTGATGCTTGCACTTTTAAAAGTACGTTTTAAAGTTCGTAATCTTTATCCGTAATTTCTAGATGAACAAAACGAGGAATTTTGGTAAACTTGCACAATTGAATCAACGTAGTCAAGAAATCATACAGAAAAGTTTTTGGGCAAAAATTCGGGCCTCGATTCAAGTTGCTCGGACTTAAATGTCGTTTGACTGTCTTTTGACGCCCCATTTGTAGCCAATTGTCCATTTGCTTGACAAGGAACTTCGCTGTAATCTCAATCCAGGGCGCATTAACAGTGACATGCCGTAATATGGAGAAAGTAGACATCGTACAGGTCGCGCCCTCATAGAAATTTAGAGGTCTACATCCAAAGATTAAGAGAGTCTCAAAATAAGTCATTTTGTAAAAATTTAACGTGAAAACGCGTTCCAGAGAGCAGCGTGAGTTTCTCAAAACCCTTGTGTTATTTCACAACATATTGGTTATTTTTTTCAGACTTTTGTTTCCAAGATAAGCTATCTTAACGAGAATTGTTGAGGGCATCAAGTCTGGTTAGAGTTAGAAAGAATGTGGTACAAATGTGATTATTGTGATCTATGTAGTACGAATGACCATACTCTAAAACGGACTGAGCGCATGCGCTTACATGAATGCAACTTTTGTTCTGAGACTGGATTCCGCTCCAGAATGGTTTCATTGGTGTGAATGGTCTCAACTGCACTCTTTTTAGTCTCAATATACTTCCTGGTACCTTCAGAACTCACTTATGACATCGTGTTAGCATTTTAGAGAATAAAAAAGGCCTTTCTTCTCAGGATGTGGTTAAGGTTTTTGATGTTTTAAATTTAACAACTAAGTGATTCTTCGTAAAGTAAACCCGAAGAAGAAAAAAAAACAAAGTAATGCCATAATTTTTCGATTTTAATGAGGGCTGGATGACCCCCATATACCTAAAAAGATGTCTTTTCCACGTCGTCCCTTTAGACCAAAACAGTTTTAATGAACTAACAAAACCCAGGAATTGAGACTAATGTTCAAGACGGAATTGAAATCCGAAGCTAATTGTCCTTGCGCATCAATCTATGTAGACCTCTATTTGGTGTTCACCCCTATTTCCAACACTCTTCATGAATTTTACTTTGCCAACAACGATCAATGTTCAGGTGGTCCTCCTAAAGTCAACCCGAAATTGCTCCTCAGGAACAATATTATGCTCAGATAGGCAATACGTCCACTAGATCTGAACATGTCTCTGATCCACCAACACTTGTCCAAGACTCCTAATTTCAGGACCAATCTCATCAAAATGAACACCAACGGCACTCTGAAGCAAGAGGTTGAACTCAACACGATTGGTAGCGTGATCAAGTCCGTGAAATATGAGATCAAGTTTAGTGCCCACAAAGGTCGAGGATTGTTCCTTTTGGAACCGGTTTGTGCTGGAACCCTCGTCCTTTTGGAACAGGCCGCTGTGATAGGTCCAAAGCAGACGTCACCATTGGTGTGCCTTGAATGTTTCTTCATGCTGGACCCGATCGATCTCGAGTACAATTGCGCTAAATGTGGTTCGACTTTATGCCAAAGTTGTTCCAAACTGGAGGATCGACCTAATCATGATCCTGAATGTCAAATCTTCCAGCAGGCGGGAAAACAATTCAATCCCTTTACCGAAAAAGGAGCCAGAGCCTTGTACACCATAGTGACCCCATTGAGATTTCTCTTGAAAGCTGAGCGAAACCCTGAAATTCTTTTTCTCCACGATAATGCAGAAAGTCGCCAAGACACGTTAATTTATTGCTTCAATCAAGTAACCGTGGCCAAAGTTATTCAGGAACAACTCAAACTCAAGGAAAGGTTTAGCAAGGACATCATTCACAAAGCCTGTGGGATTCTGGATACAAATTCTTATGAATTGGGATGGAACCAATTACGAGCTCGAGGATTGTTTCTCGATATTGCTCATATCAACCATGACTGCATTCCCAACTGTTTTAAGTTCTTTGACGAGAATAACAACATGTGCGTGATGAGTGCCCAAGACTTGGAACCCGGCGATGAACTGACTCTGTCCTACACTCCACCATTGATGTCCACGCCATTACGACAGGTTCGACATTATAAAGACAAGTAAACAGGGCAATTAATCAACCAATTTAACCATTCATTTTCAACATTTAGGTCATCCTCCAGCAAACGAAACTGTTCGTGTGTCAATGTGCTCGATGTCGGGATCCCAAAGAATTGGGAGCGAAATTGGCCGCCCTGAAATGTGTTTCATGTGGCGGTGATGTTCTTCCCGAAAATCCGATCGATCTCAACTGTGATCTGAAATGTGAATCCTGTTCCACAATTGTTCCAGCAGAGAGAGTAAGAAGGGAAATGCAATTGCGGACATTCTTTGGTCATCACGGTCACATCGTTTTAGGGCAAGATGATGCTCGATACCGCGATGAAATTCATCGGAAAAGGAAGCGGGAACACAACGGTGTCCCACGACACTTTTGATGTTATCCAACATTTGGAAAAGTTCCTCAAACCAACTCATAATCTCATCATTGACCTGAAGCTACGATTTCTGAATCAATTGCTCATGGAAGTGGAACGCGATCAAGAAAGTCGAAGCAGCGTTGAAGTGCAGGAGAAACTGGCCCACAGCCTTAGATTTGGCCTCGATCTACTGAACATGGCTGTGATTGTGAACCCAGGCAAAAGTCGACTCAGAGGTATTTGCAGCATATTTCGGTGACAGACCTGATTTAATACGTCTACTTGACGCTTCAGAACGAATCTTAAAACAAGCAGAATGTGCGATGAATTCATGCTGGAGAAAGGATTTGATTTTCTCTTCACAACCAGTAGCCTTTAATCTCGGCAGAGATTCAAGTAGTTTACACCTTTTTGTTTTGAGAAGGAACGGGCAAAGATTTCGTACGAATGATTGTGATACGTTCAGAGAAAAAACCTTTGTACGTTATAAAACTATGACAAAGAGATACAATGGAAGCTTGGAAAAGTAATCCAATTTTTTAAGATGGAATATAAGTTATGATCATTTCATGTTCATTCGTTTCAGCTCGCATTTAACCCATAAGCATGAGATAAGCCTACTAAGGACCACACTATTCTACATGCCATGTTTGTCCCTCCCATGATTGGGTAAATTGAACTGCTTACCAGTTCTTTTTCGTAACAGAAAAATTACGCTCTTCAATTTTTATCCTTATATAATACTTCTAAATTCACAACATTTATGTTCTTTTTTTTATCATGCAAATATATATAGAAAATGAAAGTAAGTGATTCCTTGTTTCTTCTTTCAAGGAGTGTTTTCCGATCTTTACCACAAGTTGGAAAAACATGTCATCAGTGGACCGGATCTCAAATGCGGAACAGAAGCCCTCATGTCCGAAGAAGATATCCAGACCCAATTCAAGTATGATCGAGGTTTCCACGCCAACAATGGAACGACGCTAGTATCAAATGGAACTAAATGCCTGGGATAGGTTGGCAGCAAACATGTGGCTATAAATTAGATCATTCTATAATTGTCACGCTACGATCTCGTTATAATTTCATGTTTGAACAAAGTTATGAAACTACACCACCGTCTCACATTATGAGTAACATTTGGCGTTAGAAGAGGTTCAGACCAGCGATCAATTGGCTTCAGTGTTTCATCTCTCACTGAAGTAGATTAGGAACAGAATGATTGAAAGTTCATAAAGCGATAAGAACTTCAGTGGCACTTTGTTCCGAAAATAGGATAGGTTTGACACACTCTTCAGTGCTCCATCCCAATTGATTACACCATGATCGAATCCGGTGAGGGCAACGAAGATCTCTCGGAGAGCTTTTCCCCCGGTCTGATAGTGGTCTTAACTTATGAAGTGATCATACCAATTATTGGAGGCTTTGGAATCGTAGGGAACCTTTTAAGTTTTCTCGTTCTCCGTCGAAAGAAGTTCAAGTGCAATATGTTCGTTTTCCTCCGAGGATTGGCCATTTCTGATATCTTCTTCCTGATCTTCACCATGCAAGTTTGCTATTATGCTAGTGCCCATGGTTATGTCCAAACCGAAGACGATCAAGGATCTCATGTCTCATCGAGTTCACGAGCAACAGAGAATTATATGTTCAACATATTACCTTCGCTCTACAACGCTTTTGGGTCCTGCTCTGATCTAATTGTGACCTTCTTGACCTTGAATCGTGTGTTGGTCATGCGAAAAATTGACAAGCTCCAAAGAGAATTGTATACCAAATGGATGATCCAAGCTGAGCTTTTGGCGATTTTAGTAAGCATCGTTGCTCTCCAGGTCCCATTTGGTTTTCAATATAACGTCATTCCTTGTCAAGCCTTGATTTGGAACAATGACACAACACCGTTCCCTGTTGAGTAAGTTTGCCTATTTTCAGACTCTGCAAAATTCGGCAAGTAATCAAATGTCATTTCAGCCCTGATTGGGAACCCGACCCTGACTGCTGGACAGTCAAACCATCAGCTTTGAGTGAAGGTCTTGCGTGGGAGATCTATGTGGTTCTCCATATGGCCATCGTGCGAATACTACCAATCATAATTGTGTCAACCATGAACACGTGGATGTATTGGAAGCTACGGTCGATTGTCAAGCAAAGAGAGATCTTCAAGGATTCTAAAAAAGAGAGAACTCAAAGAGCCCCACCAAAATCAGAGGTAGTTAACAACGATATCCCAACTATATCAAGGTTGGTGGACCAGCAGTACACAAGTGGAAACGATGTCACGACGATCCAAGGCAATGACAATGAAGGAGTTATGCTTCGAGCTCCAGTGACTCGACCATTTCATTTCAAGACACCATGCTCTCGATCTAAAACTTGGATTTGTCGTGTCTTTAGGTAAAAGAAAGAAATTTGTAGTATTGTTTGAGGTTGAGTGACCGTAACTGCATTAATCATTGCGCTCCGTTCTCATTTGCAGCCCATCTATGAAGAAGAGCACCACCGCTCGAGAAATCAAAAGGAGTCGAGTCCTTCTCCTCATTGTGGCCAGTCATGTTCTTTTAGCCACACCGTTCAAATGCTTAAGTGTAATCTACGTCTTTGTCCCCGATTATTGGTCCAACATTCCGACTCGATCCATTCCCGTGTGCGTTGCTCACATACTTTTGGTACTGAATTATTCCATCAATTTCCTCTTGTACTGTATTGGGAACAAACGGGTTCGAGAGGAAACCATCGCAGTTCTCTTTAAATGCCGTAACTTATATTGGGGCAGTGATTCATAAGATCCATTAAGCGCCTACATTGACGTCATCTCCATATGAGCAAACTTGTCAGAAGTAAAAAGAGGAATAATTCCATCATGGATAATGGAACCAGCTATCTTATCTATGAGGCTATTTGCTTCACTTTTCTGTTCCATTACGTGTTACCTTTAAGATTGGTTCTAGTCTTAGCGCGCGTTTTAGAATGTAGCAAAACTTAAGTTCATTAATAATGAAATGCGTTGAAATTCATCTCCAATGTCAAGGCTGTCCAAAACAATTTGGGGACATTGCATGTTAGTAAATGGGTTTGAGCTCCTCACGTTGTCTGTTGTGTTTACCCAATTAATGTGTGTGCCTATGGATTTGTTCCCAAAATGGACTTACAGATAAGGACGCTCTGTTCATTTTTCCTCAGTGCCAAGGATGACCTCCAAAACGTAGGTTCTGAAGTGATCAATGTTTTACCAATTAAGTGAGGAGTATTTCTGGAACTATTGCGTGGTGCTTCCAATTATCTCAGCCATTGGGATCATTGGGAACACGGTGAATTTGATCGTATTGCAACGTGGCAACTTCAAAGGGTTCATGTTCACCTATATGCAGCTCCTATCTCTCACAGACATTGGTTACTTGTTATTCACAGTTCAAGCATGCATTTTCACGGATTTGGGGTACTTCATCACCAAGGATGGAATCACCTCCAGTAGCTATGCACTCATTTTCTACGTTTGGGTGTGTTTAACGCCACTATGGAACACATTTGGATCAGGGTCTGACCTCGTGGTGGTCTGCATGACAATTTCAAGATTCAGAATCTTACGGGATATTGATAAGATCAACCTGTGTGAATGGAGCAGAAAGAAGTACCATGTCAAAGGAGTGGTGACCGGTTGTTTGGTCCTCAGTTTCCTTCTCCACATGCCATATTTCTTTCAAGTGCAAGTGATTCCATGTCCTCCAGAGGAGGAAGATCCTTCAAAGCAAGCCCTTCAAAATAATCAAGATGACTGTTGGACTCATGAAACAAGTGATATCACACAGTCCCAGCTATGGGCTATCTATGGCTACATTTACCAAGTGATAATCAAAATCTGTCCCTTAGTCTTGATCTTCTCATTGAATATTGCCATGGTTTTTAAATTGCGACGGATCTGGAAGCAAAGAAGAAAGCTCCAGGCTCGAACCCGAAAACGAGAAGAAGAACGAAAACGTCTTCAGGTTGAACGAGAAAAACGGAGACGCGCTGAGGAACGATATGCTGGGCCCGGTAAAGAAATTTCTATCGTGACCAACACGGCCAGACAAATGATGTCCATGTCAAACACTCTGACAGTTCCCGGAATAGTTTCCTGCGATGGCACAAGTCCCTTGAATTCCGAGGAAGAATCTGGAATCACTTCAAGACGCCCATCCTTGGTTTCTACAATGGACAACTCCTCCTCACTTTTTGGCAAGGAAGCAAAACCAAAGGCCAAGGGAAAAAGAAAAAAGATTGCTTTATTCGGTATGCCAAGCAAAGAGTCAAGAAAGGAGCTGAAAATGAGCATTCTTCTGATTGTGATGGCTGTGAGCCATGGACTTTTGACCACGCCTGGGAACATCTCCTACTTCTTCTACACAAACCTTCCTGATCAGTGGGAACACTTTGAGGACCGATCTCTGTTCAAGAGCATTGCCAACTCCCTCAATGCCCTCAAATACTCCAAGAACTTCTTTCTGTACTGCATTACTAATCCTGACATCCGGAAGGCCACCATCGACTTGTTTCGAACATTCTTTGAATACTTCCAATGCCGTGGCAAGACAGCCACAATCACTGGGAAATCGGTCACTGGATGATGAAGTTCTCAATCTGTGCCGTCAAAAGGGAATTTAGATTACATTTTCTTCCTCGTTTATGCTGTCCAATCTGCCAGTAGATGTTCGATGCAATCATCAATAACAATGATTTTCCAAGGCCTTATTTATGTGGGTCCTCTTTGCAAAATGTGTCCGAGAAGTAGGAAGCGCTTGCTTGAGCATGCAGGGGCAAGGTCATTCTCATCAGATTTAATTGCTGGAAGGAAGTCATTTCTCAGCATATCGCTTTTTTCACTTACCTTTTGTTGTAATTGAATTGGGCTTTGCTTAGAGCCGAATTGGACCCCACTTTGTCTGATCTGATTGAGTATGTAGTGCCGCTGGATGTCATTGTCATCCCATTAGTATTGGAGGGTTCTCGACCTCTCACAGAGCTTCCAGGTTGTAGATACCGGTGATGAAGATAAGATCCATTTACACCTCCATTTTTACTACCATGATTGCCCATGTTGTTGTGACCTATGAGCAGGTTTTTTTGGGTGAGCATGAGCTAGCAATGCACTTGATTGGTCTTTAGTGTCCCTTAAAATTCAGTTTAAAGATCATTTATCGTTTACAATAGGGGTCAAGATCAAGGAATATCCATTCCGACAATGGAGATGAAAGGACGACCATTCTTTCCTCCATTCAGATGATGTGATGTGTTTCGAACCAGGAGTGCTGCCGATTTGGACTCGGAAGTTTATCGCTCTTAAAAAGGGCAGGTTGAATAAAACTTTTTGAAAAGACCTAATCAGGGACCAATTTGGCAACACTCGAACTAGTTCGATTTCGAGTTCTAGCAGTAGTTACATACACTTATGAATTACGAGTAGGCAGTGCTGCTATTATATGGCAGATAAGGTCTATAGAGTCCTTTAAGCGCAACCGGTGAAATGGAAAACACGTGAAACCTTTGAGGTTTAATACGCAAAATTTTTGTTGTTACGTGTCCAATAAACATTGAGAAGTTCGAAAATATGTCAAACGGTTGTGTCAGGGTGCAATATTTGGAACTGTATTACTAAGTGACCTCCCAGTCTTATGTACTGTGACCTCCCAGTCAGCTGCTCGTTAAAGGACCCAATAGACCTTCAGGGTTCAAAATTGTAGTTCCAGTGAGTACTAAGAGAGCCATTTTATGTACCATGTTCTTGCACCTTCCAAGTCGTTCATAAAGTTTTGGCTTTTCTTTTACATTTCATTGTACAACGCGTAACTCAAACTTGAAGTTTATTGATCTGCAGATCAACCAATATTGCTTCAGTTTGTCACACAAATGAAAAAAGCATTGTACTAAATTCTTCATTCCCTCCCTTTTGAGTGTGTCTGAAAATGATCACTCCGAATCATGCAAGTGTAGCGAAAAGGGGGACTTCTTTTCTCTCTCATCCTTTTCTTCTCCTAAGGGTGACTGATAGTAGGTCTAAAAACTAGTAGTTGAAACTTAAAATAACATTGTAATGAGCCAAATTTATGATATTTTAAAATGTTACATCAAATTTCAGTAACAATTTCTAGAATTTCCACCTAATGGCCGGTTATTTCAAGGCCTTAGGATGGGTTGAGAGCCATTCAAATTTACTTGTATGTCTGTACGTGGGTATCCAGACTAAAGGTAGACTGGGCCTATAATTCGTTAAATTGCACGATTTTTGGATTTTTGTCAAAAATCGAAATAAAGACCAACCTCCTATGAGCAGATCTTATTTTACAAATTTTGTTGTCAGACAAGCTTATTCGAAGCCATGATTTAATTACCCAAGGTATGTTGGGCGACCCCTGCAGGTTCCAAAAAATGGACGTCGAGAGCAAAAAACTCGTCAAAATCCATTTTTTTGTAAAATAAAGATGTTACTCATACACATATTTCTATGTAAGGTGAACATTTGATCAGAAAAAATTATAAATTTCGATGTGAGACATCTTGGCTCTAAAATACACATATTGTGCATTCGAACGAGTTACAAGCCCAGTCTACCTCTGGTCTGGATATCCCTCGTACTATTTTTTGACTTCTACACCAACGGTTTTGCACATTCTTACCACCAGATGTCGTGAATCGGGCCAAATCGTGAAACTCTATTGCCTGTTGAAAAGTTTAGTTGTGGTTCGATTTTTGACCCTAAAAACCAAAATGGCAAAACTCTGCCAAAAATCCAACTCGAAACACATCAGTAATTCAGACC
Organism: Tigriopus japonicus; assembly: GCA_010645155.1. NCBI lineage: Eukaryota > Metazoa > Arthropoda > Copepoda > Harpacticoida > Harpacticidae > Tigriopus > Tigriopus japonicus. The sequence goes on from CM021317.1 coordinate 10,981,505, forward strand.
AGCCTAGATTAAATCTGATTGCCTTTGAATGACTTGCAATGTTCCAGTAGTTCTCATATTGTAGTAAGCTCTTTACGATGCCTTGTTTGCTTGTTAGACCAAGACAGAAAAGTGATCAAATGCATTGCCAGACACACCAAGCATACCCCCATTTTTTGTTAAACGTGCATCGCCACCAATGAATCTTTGATGGGCAGTCTGAAGGTGATAAGATGGTTTCTCCTTGGTCACTGAGCCATTCCAAATTGGCCCACTTAGAGCTCGGTGAACTTGAGGCCGAGTGAGGGATCTCTGGCCCATTTGAGGGTTGGCCGTAGCATATCCAGGGTTGTGACTGATTTGGCCATAATAATATGCACTTGAATCACTTAAAGACGTGCTCCTTCGGGCTGGAGGCTGTCGGGAAGTCTCGGGAAGACCAGAGGCTTCAAAAGAGGGATTACTTGAGGACATTTTACTTCTCATGGAACTTGACTCAGTGGTAGGGCTTAGATATTGGGCTGATCCCAGTGAAGTGGCCGTTGACATTTTTCTTTCGTCGGATACCCCACCCTGTTCCCCGTCCATTGTTCCTAAATCTCCACCAACACTGATCGTTGAAACGTGTTTAATCTCGTTGGAATTCAAGTCATAAGAGCGGAGGGTCTCGTCTAAGAAAGCGACTTCTTCTGGGATGAAAGGCACCAAAGGGTTGGTCGATTTGCCATGAATCAAGTTGGACGAGCTTCTTTGAATTGTTGATAAGGGCGTGGACACTGTGTAATGGTTTCTGGCCATGTTTCCTTCAATTTGTTGTGCTTTTTTTTCAACAAGCCGTGCTCACCATGATCGCTCACTTCACTCACTTCACTAAATCACGAGCAGAACCAAACCAGATCTCGCGTAATCAGGAATGATGATGATGAGTTAAGAGCACTACCACCTTGATGATTGTGTACAGCAATCATGTTCAAGAGATCCTACTACGTACGTTCATACGTACGAGATCTTCAATGTCAAAGTGTGCCTGAGAACTTCTCAATCCAACTCAAGTCTTCATTACTCGGATTACCATCGCTTGCTTGCCTGATGATCCTGATGGCAATCCTCGATCCGAGAGAGCTTAACTCGCGGACATTCGTTCAAACGTGCATGTTTCAGAGGAGTCGAGGCCTCGAGATCGTCTTAATGGTCCGGGCCTGGTAAAAATCATCGATGAGAAAATTGCGGCCATCCGACAAAAACAGGACAGAAGACGGAAAATTGTGTTCAATCAGGACGACGAGAGGGAGCTCAATCATGTCGCTGAGCTCCTTGATTGCAAACAGGCCACGACAATCGCCGTTCGACCATTCACAGCCACTCCATCATCGCCATGGATTAGTAGAACGAACTTCATCTACACTAGAGGGCTGGTACGCGTTCTTTGCGTACCTTGATCGGGTACTATGGACTCCACGATCTCGATGAACTCTCAAATATTGTTCTGCATGGACAGGACCACTTTTTGGGATAAACTCCCGTCAGCCGGCACCTTTTATTTTTCACGTCGGATTTTACGGCTTCCAGAACTTGAAGTCGTTAAAACGGAATACAGTGGAAGTTCCTCTGAAGCTAAATGGGCAATTAAGCCGAGATAGGATAACAGAGCCAATATCAATCTGACATTCACGTAAGATTCGTTGGAATTTGTGTCTACTTCACAAAATCTCGTCTGAACTAATCGGACTTCAGGTTTGCAGAGTTTCAAGTTTTGCTTCATTTTCTCACGGCAATGACCATCAGCAGAAATTAAACTCGACTCTTCTGTTCACACAAGTGCCAACCAGGTTTGGAGAAGGACCAAGGCTTCTCGAACAATGCACTTCGTGTTTAGCTGGTTAAACCTTTGCGTTCTTCACACATGCGGTTCGCCGTTGTAGGGAAGTGCGATCATTGCGTGCGGTTGCGTCACCAAATGCTTGCTTGCTCTTGCCACAACCAACTGTCCGAAAATCAGCGCTCGAGCAAGAAGCACGGAAATCATGGAGTGGGAGGCTAGCAATGAGAATTATGATTTCCAGTAGAAACGAACCATTTGCGTTCTACTGCAAATGAGACCTGGCTTGCATTGAGAAGAACACGTATTTCAAATTTCAGCCCAATCGAATGCCGGAGTGAAAAGTTATGCCTTCTCAAATTTATGTACTGAAGAGAGCATAGAATGAATGAACTCGCCCTTTTGTGGTAAAACGATTACCACAAAAGGGCTAGTTCATTCATTCTCGGTAGGATTTGCACTGAACTTTGAGTGAGCATAACTTTTGTCTCCGACGTTCGATTGAGCTGAAAATTGAAGTACGTATTCTTGTCAACATATGAAAGCTCTCATTTGCAGAAGAACATAATTGAATTGTTCTTACTGGAAATCATTATTATCATCGCAAGCCTCCCACTCCATGATTCCAGTGCTTCTTGGCTCGAGTTAACAAGAGCAAGAACTACTGAATTTTATGGACCAGGAGGCTAATGATGAGATCTGTCCAGCAGGAACAAATCAATTGTGTTCTTCTGGTTTGGATTGGGTTGACAACATACAGAGTACTTCAATTTTAGCTCAAGCGAACATCGGAGTGAAAGGTTACACCTTCTCAAATGTATTTATTGAAAAAAACACAGAATGAATGCGCTCGCCCCTTTTGTGTTGATGAAATAAAATAGGGCTAGTCCATTCATTCCATGTAGATTAAAAAAAGAAACTCATGCAAAAGTACAATCAATGTTGCACTAATGAAAGTGTTTTACACGTGAAGCTTGTAAAAAAGCCCACCAAAACAGGGGCGCAAAAGAAAATAATGCGCCAATTGGCACACGCAAAACAGCTTGCAAAATTATCAAAGTTATCACTAGGGCCCGGAAAAATATTTGCAAAAAGTGACAAAATATCCAACATATATTCTCCTCAAAAGCCCAAAATATATGGAAAAAGCTGGATATTTAAGACATATTTTTTTGACAAGGCCATTATTTGGTATTTTTGTCTGCGTTCACCGATTTGCCAAATTTGTTTCTGGTGAAATTGATGCATTTGGGCGTTTTTGGGGGCAAACTTGAAATACAATTGATTTAAACAATACAATTTTCAATTTGCCTCAATAGATGGCACAGTTTTTTCGTATGACAGCAGTTTTGATAGTGAATGTCCAATCTTAGTACAAATGCCATTTTGTAGAGATTTTTATAGTTTGGGAAGGCTCTATTGAGCATTGGTCATTCATTTGTTTTCCTCAATTTTGCCTGAAGTATTTTTTTTGACTAGAATATTCGAGAAAATATTTATTTTTTTCCTTGAAAAAGCCAAAATAAAAAAAATCGAGGAAAAGTAGAAAAATATTTTTAAAATGTTTTATGTTCAAAAAAACATAATGACAAAAAACAATCAAACAAGTTTTGATTTCTACAAGTTGACTCCTCATGAATTTGTTGGAACGTGACATTGTCTTAATTCCGGGTGAAAATGAGCTTCATGAGAGATTTTCCTATTTCTCTTTAGGATCCTGTTGCTCAATGAGCTAATATCAAGTCAATCAAGCTTTTGATTAGAAACATGGCTACTCAAGGTTTTAAGCAGTTACTGATTTGCGATTTACTGACCAGACCGATTTTATTGGCCTAATTTAAATAAGTCAATTGCCCTAGGGAGTCTTGAGTTGTCTAAACAACAAAGCAAAAACAACAACAATGGATTAGTTCAATTGGACGACTTTAACTAGGGATTCTTGGGGCTAAATGGTTAGGGATGTGTCGGAGCCTAGACTAGTACTTCAAGAAACTTGATAAAAATTACTGAAAATTCCCGAGCTTGATTTAAAATTTGGTTCGTTCACAACTTAGGATCTAGCAATGAAAGAACTTTTCCCTCGTGTAACAAAATTCAAACTTGTGAACGACAAAGTCTGAGATCTGACCCACCTCTAGTTATTTGGCCCCAAGAATCCCTGGCTGATTTTTTTCGAGCGCTTAATCTATTGGGAAATCGAATTTTGTTTTCCATCCTGAGTTTTATCCTCGCATCAATGGCAAACCCGACGAGCTTCAAATAGCCCAACACAGTGACGTTTCTCCCTCATGAGCTTATTTAGACTATATCAGTGAGCTTTGAGAGAGAATAACTTTTGATTTTCCCAAATGATCGAGTTGAAAATTCAAATACGCAATCCAACCAACATAGGCCTGATCTCATTTGCCAATGAACGGAATTGATTTATTCTTATTGAAATTCGTATTCTTATCGCCAACCCGATCAAACCTCCCAGTCCAGAGAAATCCCGTGGTTCTTAACAGGAGCTAGACTGTTTCAATGTCCTGCTAGGTGTCCTGGGGCTTAAGCGGAGGCATTTAGTACCGTTCTTCCGACTCGCTAGATATTTGCCTGGCTAGCTTTGAAATGCAAACAAATTTCTTAACATTCTCCGAGCGATTCGGACGATTGAATGAACGGTTTTGCAATATTTGTTTCGTTTTGGCTATCGATGACCTTGGTAGAGAACACACGCGCGAACTTGTCACAGAAGATTCAATTCATATATTTCTATTAATTGCATTCAATCTTTAACCCCGAACATTTGCATAAATGACGTACGCTTCATGAACAACTGGATACATTCATTCGGGAAAGAGTCGCAACTATTTGGTATTGCTTCTCTTTCGTTTAAGAAATTACCTAACAATGAGACGTGTGTATGATGGTGAGGGGGAGGAGAGCTTAAAGAGGATTCTCTACAGAGACGAGCGCTACTGTCAAATTGAATGTTTTGGTTCTGATTCAACCCAATTTCCCACGGGAACTTGGGCTTTTCGCGATAAGAGAAGTACAAAAGGACATGGTTCTAAGTACTCGGTTTTTCTTTCTCCTTTGTCTTGGCTGCGTCAATTCCATTTTAAGAGGCTTTCACCAATTTCTTCAATCCTTCCGTGGACATGGACTTGGGTCGTTCTAAAGGCAACCCAAGAGCACGATCCCACACCAAAGATGAGCACACGCCTAAAAGGGAAAAATATCTTATTTCAATTTCATCCATAGGATCGATCGATATTTCTTTTGAACTTACCCAATGCACGGCTGACACCGAAAAGGACAGTGTAGTAGTTCATTTCTTTCATGCCGTAGTATTGGAGAAGAACACCCGAATGGGCATCTACGTTGGGCCATGGGTTCTTGACTTTGCCGGTTTCCATTAGAATTGGAGGCACCACCGAGTACAAGTTGGACACCAACTTGAACAATTTGTCGTCGGGCAGATGTTTCAGAGCGAACTCGCGTTGACACGTATATCGAGGATCAGTCTTGCGAAGCACGGCGTGACCGTATCCGGGCACAACTTGTCCGGACTTAAGGAGACCCCAAACGTACTCCTTCAATTGATCGTCATTGGCATCGAGCCCGATGTCTTTGGCCACCTAAAACATCACACATAATTATGGTCGATGGTTCTAAAAATTCAAAATCTCTGAACTGAGGGACGAGATCAGAGAGAATTGGGTTTCACAGGGAGCTTCGAAAGAAGGCCCTCAAGTAATACATGCTTAAAGCATCATGTCAAGAAAAAGGGCAACGGATTTTAGCATTAGTGCGCTTACCTTGGACAAGAAGACGAGGACCTCTTGGTTAGCCAAACCGTGGAGAGGTCCGGCCAAACCGCACATGCCCGCACACAATGACAAATAAGGGTCAGACAGGGCTGAACCCACCAAATGAGTGGCGTGAGCAGAGACATTGCCTCCCTCGTGATCGCTGAAAAAGAAGGATATTTTCAAATATAAGTTAAATTAAGGTGCGGCAACAACTTGTTAAAATATAACTAAAGCGTCAGAAAATATCGAGTTTTTTAAGCATTGGGATTATCTCATATAATGTAGGTAAAACGTGAACATCATTTGAATGGGTCAGTACGAGGAACAATTTTGAAATCCAACTTACGTGTGAATGGTCAGGTAGAGACGCATGAGCTCAGTGAACATGGGATCTTTGTAGCCGATCATCTGAGTGAAGTTGTGGGCCCAATCCTTCTCAGGATCGATAGGAGCGGGGGTGGCACCATCGCGGTATAAGTTGTTGTAAATGGTGGCAGCCACAACGGGTAATTTGGCAATGAGGTCCATGGAGTCCTCGAACACGGGATCCCAGTACTTTGACTTGTGAAGGCCATCAGCATAAGCCTTGGCAAACTTGGACTCGGAGTTAAGAGCGGCGATGGCGGCAGCGAATTGCGACATGGGATGCAAGTTGGCGGGGAAGTTGTTTAACATGTTCACCACATGGCTAGGCAAAGCGGCCCGTGCAGCCCATTCCTTGGACACGGATTGAACCTGAGGTCAAAAATGGAACGCGTGAGTATCGTTTGATTGAGAGGGGTGAATTGCGAGTTGAGACAAGAAGAAGTGAGATTAGCATCAGCCAAAGGATGAAATCATAGGTTTTGATTGTCATATAATGTAGGTATGGTATCCATCACGTGTTCTCGCTTCATTTAGTCAGAACTACACAGAAGTGACTCGTGCATTTGTTACCTGAGCCTCAGTGGGGATGTCGCCTGTCAAGAGGAGCCAAAAGAGTCCCTCGGGAAGGGGCTCTTGACCACCGGGAGCCTTGGGCAACTTGGCTTGGCAATCGGGAATGGTGAAACCGCGGAATCGGATGCCCTGCAAGCAAAAGAAACATGAAAGTCAAACAGTCCTTAATTTTTCCCTTTGGGCGAAAGAAACAAAAACAGCTTACAAGTACCATAGAAAAATTAAAATTCATCTGCCACACACTTCCGGGTTGGTATGAAATATTAATTTTAGGAAAAGCAGCATCGCGCTAATAATCATGTTTTCCAATCAGGGTTGGTTTTTTGGCCGAAGAAAGACCCGTCACTTGGATCCCAGGTCGGGATGAACATGGATTTTCCAGACTTGGATTTTTTCATATTAGGGCATAAATATGAAAAACTTGATTTGCGTGCTAATACGTCTAATGATTTAAAACCAATGTTTCAGTAAATTTACAGTATCCTTGACAGGCATTTATTTCATTGCCATTGTTAATCCTTGAAACCTTGCAAATTGTATTTGTTTTAGAAAATCCCTTTTTTAATGGTAGAAAATCCCGCCTCGGGATCCCGTGAAATCCTATTATATGAAAAAGCATTGAAAATTCCGTTTTAAAGGGAACAAAATCCCGTCCCGTTAATCACCTGACCAACCCTGGCGCTAGTTGTAACTTCCAGATAACTTGGGGAATTCTACCTGAATATCTATATAGCTTTTTATGATAGGCCTTTTAATTAATTTTCAATTGTTCACCCGCTCGTTTTCTTCTGGCTTAGCTTGGAAGGTTTAATGAGATACCTTGCGGCACATCAAATAGAACATATTTGCACAAGGTAATGTACAAAGCTTGTTAACTGAATTATTCGTAAAGAATGTGAACGATGGGTCATATAAATTCATTCTTTAACAGTGTGTGCAAAGCTGATTCAGAATTTCCGAGCCAAGTTTCATCACTCGTTCTTTTGTCTCTAGAGATTATGGAAAGTATTTCAGCTAAACATGTCTAGTTCCAGGATCCTTGAGACGAGCCCCTGGCCAATCTTAATAATACACTCTTAATTTAAGCTTTGTAAAGGCCTATGAATTGACAAAACTAACAATTAGGCACTCAATAATACCCCTAACTTCCTGGGCAACACATCCTCTTGGTTCTTTTTGTAGGGTATTGTTGAGTCCAGTCTAGCTCTCCTAAGTCAGAACGGAAGAATGACGTGAAATCTCACCTCATCGGGATCCAAGACGCTGGTCTCGGTGACGAGGCCCTTCATACCCCGCATGCCGCCGTACATCATGTCCACGGTGATCTCGCCCACCTTGGTGTTGCCGTACTCCTTGCGAAAAGCCTTGACCTCCTCCTGGAAGGGCCCGATCTTGGCTTCAAAGGCCGATTTGAGATCGTCCGAGGCATGGCGGACGAAACTGGTGGAGGCCACGGGACCCGCCGTCGAGGCCAACTAAGTCAAATCAACAATATTCAACATGAGGCAAGAGGGAGGACCCACGTGGAGAGCACAGCCGTGATTGAAGCCACCGGAAACGGGCTCTGACTTACTTACCTTGGCCTTGGACAGCAGGAAGAGAGACTTCTTCGAGAGTTGGGTGCACATCGCCATGTTCGCTCGCTCACGCTCAAACCACTGAAGTACTGCAACAAGACCGAAGAACGGGGAGTGAGGAACGACTCAATGGACGGCGACGCAGCCAGCTGCCCGATGTGTGTGTGTGTGTGGAACTAACTCAGCGCTGCCAAGAGATTTCAAGCCAACACTGCCAAAAGGTGATCCGCGAGACTGACAGACATTGACATTCATTGTCTTATGGACGGAGTTGGGTCAGTTACTTGAAAAAATGTAATTGATTAGGTGTCAATTACGATTCTTTTCATCCCTTCGACGCTTTTGCCAATTTAATAAAAGATTTAGATTACAATTTTCAAAAGCGTGGTCTGTGTGTGCTTGTCTGCCAGTAAATACTAAGGCGGCTAATTCATGTACTTTCACCTTTCACGCCTGTGGCGTGGGAGTAAATTTCTTTAAAAAGCCCAAAATATTTGGAAAAAGCCGGATTTTTAAGAAATATTTTTTGACATGGCCATTATTTGGTATTTTTGTCTGTGTGCACCGATTTTTCACATTTTGTTTGGGCGAATTTGATGCTTTTGACCCTTATTGGAGGCAAACTTGACATGTAATTGATTTAAAATACAAATTTCAATTTCCCTCGATAGATGGCGTAGTTTTTTTGTTTATGACAATAGTTTTAGCTGTGAATGTCTAATCTTAGTGTAACTGCCATTTTGCGAAGATTTTTGTATATTGGGTTCATTCTGGTTAAGCTCTATTAAGTATTGGTCATTCATTTATGTTCCTCAATTTTGTCCGAAATATTTTATTTGACTAGAATATTCGAGAAAATGTTTAATTTTTCCTTGAAACAGCCAAAATATTTAAAAAAAAGTCGAGGAAAAGTAGAGAAATATCTTTAAAATATTTTATATTAAAAAAATATTTCCGGGCCCTAGTCATTAATATCTTTTGACATTTAGGCCAACAGTTTAGTGCATTCTGCCACAAGATGTCTTAAATCGTGACAGACCCAATCTGTCCCTCTCTTAAGAAAGTTTCCTCATATTTCTACGATGGAATTTTCTTGTTCTTTTTCTCACATTCAACAAGGTTTTTTCACTTAATATTAAACTAACGTCACCCAAAACTTTAACAGCTAATGAGTTTTCATACAGTCACTTTCGTAAAATGTGGCAGACAAAACTGCTTTCTGACATCGCTGAAATAATTCAGCAGCTTCAGCAACAAATTGTGGCTTGAGTCATAGAGCGCAAGCAATCCAGGTCACGTGATAATGAAGGAGAGTGGCCAGTTTGGATGATAGAATGAAAACCAATGCAGAGGAATTACACATTGGTGACGTAAAGAGATAAATAGGGAGGCATTGTTCATCTATCACCGAGTTGTTTGTTTTATGTACTTATTTGAGAGGTCATTTTGCTTGACTAAGGGCTATGCACTAAATCCTTTGAAAAAATCATCAATTTCCAAATTTGTTTCATCAAATTCCAATTTCCATTTTCTGGTCACGTGGCCATTTTGTCAGCTGGAAAGCCCGGAATCGCATGCCATCTCGCGGTAAGATAATTGGGGAGGAAACGGAAGAGCCTTCTCCACAGAAAAAGATGGCCGACGAGTGGAGTTACCTGGCGGGAGTTTGAAAGTTGTTATAGTTGCTGAATGTGAGAAAAATTACAAAATATTTCGGTCTTTGGGAAAGAAAAACCTTTGTTGACAGAGCGGCACAATGTGGCAGTATAGGCTGTCACGATTCAAGACATCTTGTGAGAGAAAAGATGGCAATGATACTTAGGGATGCAAACGCTATTCTGCACAGTTTAAGAATAGCCAAGCTGGATATAGGAATGTTGGGTAAAAGAACCGCTCATGGTTAGGGACGGGCAAAAAGTGCAAATCAAAACAAAGAAGAAAAAAAGTTGCACAAAAATCAGCCCAAACTCGTAACATAAAATGCAAAAAAGGTCAAAAGCGCAAATAAAAAACCAAAACAGTGCAAATAAAATTAAAAAATTCGCAAAAAAACTGAAATTTCTGAAAAAAGCTTCAGATACTTTCTTGTCATCTGCTTGTTATTTTTCAATCTTGAAGAATAAGATTTAGATATTTAAGTAGTAGTAATCAATACTATGCTAGCTTACGCTTGGAGCCGTAAAATCAAATTCAGTTTTCAAATTTGAAAAAAAATCTTCCGAAAGTAAACATTTTCAGTGAAGAACTAACTCTCAACAATTTGTTCATTTTAGGCCGAATTAGTAAAAAAATTGTGCAAATTAAGGCGAAAAGTGCAAATAGGCAAATAAATGTGTTAATGTTACCAAAAATCTTTTTACACTTTTTGCCCGTCCCTACTCATAGTATTTGAATGCTATTGACGTTGACCGGAACATGCATTCAATACAAAGCACACAACTCATGAAATATGAAAAACTCGATAAAAGAAAGATGTAAAGGCTTAATGTTAACATCAAAATTCAAATTTGTCAATATGAGGTTTGTCAATTTGAACTAAATGAATTAAAGTAATTTCATAAAAGTTCCTGAATTCTTCGCCTATTTCTGCAAGAGCTTTACGTTTAAAAATTCGTCATTGGTTTTTATTTAGCCTTTTTGTAGCCTAATGAAGAAATTTAACCAAAGGTTACAAGAATCGACACCAGATGGAGCCAAAACAGGGGCATTTTTTTTATTTCAGAGCTATCCTCAACTTAAACTTGTTGCCAAAATTGCAGCTTCCATCTTAAAGATGATTTTTCTATATATTCGAGTCTTTAATAACTCAGCTATGATATCATTGTGTTCAAAAAAACCCAAAAAAAACATGCTGAGTAATTACAAATCAAGGTCAAGATTCAACAACAGAAGTATCCACAACAATTTATACCTCCAGATGGTGCTGATTGTCATTTTTTTCTTCATGATTGAAGCTCAACTTTGCCAAAGAAGCTCTTGTGGTTGAAGTTGTTGCCCCCATCAACCCGGGAAGTTCAAGTTGTGTTTAAGTAGTGTTCAAGCTATTGCTTTGACATTTTTCGGGTCAAAGGCTCCTATTGGGCTCGATTTTTCTCTTGCGCTTCTTGATTTGTTGGGCATTTTGAAGCGTCACGTTAAAGCCGCTTGTCGTAACAGTCAGTTTGACGCTTCTTTTATATGAGCTTCTTTCAACTTTACTTCCTTAACGAGGCTTGCTCTGACGGCGTGTTGTTCATGTTGAGAAAAAGTGAGGACCACAGATCATATAATGGCATTATATGATCTGTGGCGAGGACACCCCAACAGAATTTGTTCAGGGCAAGCTGAATTATGCGACAGCCATCTACGTGACAAAAATGTTGGTTTTCCTTAAAATTGTCCACCACACCTTATCAGAATAGTTAAATGTGTTTGTTGAGTAGCTCTTTTTCCTTATACACGTACAGTCAGGAGCAAAAGTATTCGTAACCTCGAAAATTTTATTGACTTTTAAATGATACTCGATTTTTGAAAAATACATTTAAGAACCATTTTGCTCCTTAGTTATTCTTTTGTCATTTAAAAGCTATGATACTTTTCTTTTTAAAAATTTACAAGATTTTGGTTAAAAACCTGCTCAGAACATGTTTTAGACCAAGAGCAAAAGTATTCGTAACATTTTGTCAATAGTTTATTGAATGCCCTTTTTGCTGAATTACACTTAAGAGACGTTTTTTATAATCATTTACAAGATTTTTACATACATCTGAAGGAATGTTAGCCCATTCTTCATAACAGATTTGCTCCAGTTCGTCAATTGTCTTTGGACGTCTTGCACGGATACGGACTTTTAATTCTCTCCAAAGGTTTTCAATTGGATTAAGGTCCGGATTCATGGAGGGCCAGTCCAAGACCTTAATCTGATTGTCCTTCAACCATTTCTTGACCAAAATGCTGTTGTGCTTAGGGTCGTTGTCGTGCTGGAAGACGAACTGTCGACCAAGCCGAAGTTTCTGCGCTGAACTCTGGAGATTCTCAGCCAAGATATCCCGATAGTCTTCTTTTTTCATTGTCCCTTGAATTCTCACGAGGTTACCGGTGCCTTTGGCGGAAAAGGAGCCCCATAACATGATCGATCCTCCACCGTGCTTGACCGTAGGGATGGTGTTTTTTGGATGAAACGCTTCTCCTTTACGTCGCCAAATCCTTTGAACATCGTTGTGACCAAAAAGCTCAACCTTTGTCTCATCTGACCAAAGAATCCTAGACCAAAAGTCACTGGTCTTGTCAAGGTAGTACTTCTTGGCAAATTCCAAGCGAGCCTTCAAGTGTCTATCCTTGAGCAAGGGAGTCTTCCGTGGGCGACAAGACTTCAATCCTGCTTTGTGAAGTGAGCGAGCAACAGTAAACCTCAAGATGGACAATCCATTTTCACTGAGACTGTTCCGGATGTCCTTGACCGTTGTTCGAGGATTATTTGTGACCTCTCTGACAATCTGCCTCTCAAGTCTGGCTGACAGTTTCCTTGGACGACCGGATCTTGGGAGGTTCTCAACCTTTCCATTCTTTTGTGCCTTCTTCACGACGTACTGAATCGTTGAAATCGGGATGTCCAGAAGCTTCGAAATGGCTCTGTAGCCCTTGCCTCCATGATGAAGACTTACTATCTTCAACTTCAAGTCCTTGTCGAGCTCCTTGACCTTGGTCATGATTGGCTGACAGTGAAGCAATTGTTCAATTCCGTAAAATTTATAAGATCCAAGAAAGATCTAGAAAATCTTGGAAAAAAGGAGACTAAAGGTCATATGTTTTGGTTGTATTGGTCTTGGAGTGCTTGCTAGTTTACTTGAAGGTATGCTCCAAAGTCTACTTGAGAGTAAACTTTTCATTAACTTTATAAACACAACTCCTTTGAAGATTTCTGCAACCCAACCAAATCGCATTCAGTGATTTCATATACTAATTCAATTTGAACTTGTGGCACTCTGATAGTTTGTTGGGTGCAATTTTGACAAATCGTGCCAAACGCAATATGAATTGTCCACTTCAAGTAAATAGTGTGAGCATATGTTTTGATGGCAACTCTAGAAAGTGTACTTGTTAGTACACTTCGTAGTTCAATTGGCTGGTTTTGTTGAGACAGCTGCCATTTTGAAAAGTAAGTCTCTCATTCCAACCTAGAAGTGCCTCTACATCTATGATCGTAAATTCATCCTCTCAAAACACTAATTGCCCGCTGGTTCAGCTATTCCACATTTCTCCTCCTGTATTTCATATTACTCCATTCAACTCAAAACATTGATTGATCTCACAGGAGCATGCAAATTTTGGCAGCTAATTTAAGGAAACACTGGAAGGAAGTTCTCTTGCAGTTCATTGATCAGCGTTGAAGTATTCAAATGGGAGTGCTTCCACAACGTTGGAATGCTCCTCTCTAGGCGTGCTTCTCGGAGAACTTCTCATCAATTAAACCTGATGCTAAGCCCAAATAGCGACCCAGCTTGCTAGAAGTTTACTTGAAGTCAATGGAACTAGCACATGTTTGTGCATGCTAAACATATGAGCGTTGGAAAATTGTTGACGTATCTACTTGTTGCACCTTGGCACTGGTGGTACACTTCTCTTTTTCATGAGTTGCTTGGTGTACTTCTGATTCAAGAAAGCTTATGCTATCAACAAAACGGCTGAAACTGCCTTGAAGTTGCCTCGAAGTCAACTTTGCTAGCACACCTTGGAATACACAAAACATCTGACCTTAAATGACTTTTCTCCGGCTTTCCAGAATGTTCTACATCTTTCGATCAATTTTTTCTGATGAAAAATCTGTTTATAAACCTATTTTGTTAACTTTTTTGCGCGTTACGAATACTTTTGCACTATCTAAAATTTTATTTTTAATAATTAAAAGTTAGTTTCAGACATTTTTATAAAGCAATTGCGGGAAACTGGTATTATTCTTAATCGGAAAAAAATATTACATTCTTACAAACTTCTTAGCATAGTATTTAATTGGATATAAAGGATTTTCTGGTTTTCTCGTCACGTTACAAATACTTTTGCTCCTGACTGTAATTAGGCCGTTGCGATCAATGATGCTCCAATTTCATGTTGATGTTGATTTTTTTCCGTTATCAGTAATTTCTTCCCGGTGTTTTTCACGGAATAATGTATTTTTTAATATCTATTTTCGATTTTTTTTCGAATGCTTGAACCGTTACTTAGAAAATACCTATATGAAGGATTTTTAAGTTTTTATATTTAGTATATGTGACCCTGGGTCAAACAAGTTTAAGAACCCCTGCCTCTTGAATTCAAATGGATGAGCGTAATCGAACGAATTCAGCTGTGGATTCTGGGGCCAAAATGACTAGGGATGGGTCAGAACTTGGTTCTGACATTTCATAGTTTTAGTTTGCTACCTGAGGAACGAATTCTTATTTGAATTGATTGTCAAAATGAAGAAAACGAATTTGGCTCACAAATTTTGATTAGATTTTATGGAGAATGAGTCTCGACTCCGACGCATCCCTAGCCATTTTGGCGCCAGAATCCCCAACTGAGTTCGTTTGATTACACACATACAGTATATTGAATAAAAATACCCTCATCAGCAGCTGAGTTATTTAGGTTTGAATGGTCCATTTTTGACCCCAAAACGCTGAAAAACGCTAGTTATATCAAAAAACAATTTTGCAGATATTTCATGTAGCTTTTCAATGTCGCGAAAGAATATGATATTTTTTTTGAGTTTTGAAGCATATGTCAAAACAGCTCAAATTAATATAAAATTTCACTTAAAAAGCACTTAAAATACATTGCATAATAAAAAATCTTCAGTAATTGTAATAGAACCATTGTGTATGTCTCTTTCCTGCCATTCCGTTCACATTTCTCTATACTCACACTCGTTCTTCTACTTTCATAGTTCACTCAGTTCCGCCATATTGATTCTCGTGTTCCAATTCCAGCAATTAATAGTGACGTCATCATTTTTGGCGGGAAAAAAAGTTCATGAAGACCTGTGTTTCTGATAAGCATGCGAGGTAACTAAAACGAAGGTTTTGGCCTGGTAATTGCAACAATGCCTTTCTTATCTGCACAACTTGAAGTTGAAATTGCAATTCTTGACATTGTTTTAGCAAAAAAGTATGTTTTGTTGCTGTTATCTAAAATTTTGCTACATAAGTTGAGAGGGTTCTTCCGAATTTTGAACTTAGGAATGCCCGACTTTGAATAACAAGATGGCCAGAGGAGATCGGTTCCTAGTAGGGCAAATTAAACTAAAAACAAATAATTTGTTTAATAGATGGCTTCCAATTTCTCCATTTCTTTTCAAATTACTTTGCAATATTTCTCAACCATGCCATTACCCATAAATGCAACATTTTTCGAAAATCTGACCCTTGAAAACTGAGATTTTATTTGGCAAGCCTACACTGCTAACGGCAGCAGGTCCGTAAAAATGATACAGTAATCACTCCCATAGACCTTGTCCATACTTATCCCCACAGCTTAACATTCCCCTAAGCTGAGGTTCCACCCTTGAATGGAACAGTGTAATCCAGGTTTGTAGCCGCTTTTTTAAATGTTGCGCTGGGGCCTCGGTCCCAGTTTTTTCCGCCTGTGGTAGCTAGGAAAAAGTGCGAGTGGTTCAATTAGAAGGTGATTAATCAGACTTGTGTTAAACCTATTGTCAAAATGATAACAGAATTGACTAGGGTAGAGACATCTGTAAGTCATCAAATAACCGATCTCAAAATTGGTTGATGAAATGTTGAGTATTTTGGGATCTACAACAAGCCAATGTTAAAACTGATAGGGTCCGATTGTACACTCGTAAATTTTGCGACAAATCATTGACTTGAAGAATATGCATGCCATTATTTTTGTCAAATTGAAAGTACTCCACACCCAGTTTTGTTCATTTTTAGCAGGAGTTGGCCTTTAATGTTACCAATACTACGTGATATATATATCTCATGTCTCGTAAGATCCAGCTTTTTGGCCTTATGATACTTAGAAATCAAGGAGATGCATAATTCTGGGGTACGACTGGACATATTAGCATCAAGCAGTTGCGAGCCAGGTGTATGCACACACATACATTTATGATTTCAATTTTCCTGATCGCGATGAACAAGAGAGAGTCGCTTCTCAATAAGAGAGCTCAGAAAGTGCGTCTGCAAGGTGTGCCATATTAAAATGAACAAAGAAAATTAAAATGGCCTAAAATATATAAATGGAATCATTCTGCATAGGTGCCTTCTATCTGTCCATATAGTTGTCAATATTGCAATAAAGGCACTAAGATTGGCTTTTATTTTCAAATGTCAAAGGTTGAAAACAAATGGCAAAAAACGAAGCCTTACAATAGCTGGAAATCTTAAAATAGCAAATGAAATGACATGAACTTGTATTTTTCGAATTTGAGGGTAAAGCAATACTGATGTCATTTGTATTTGTCCATTTTTTCCCAATATGGCTCTTTGAGCTCAAATCTTTGATTTCATTTTTCTCATCTTATAAAAAAATGGCTGAAAACTGCATATAGCAACTTGAAATCTGCACCTTACTATTTTCTCTCCCATTTGAAGCCATTACAATGACAAACATTACCCGTGACGTCACTTCAGAGCATTCAGGATCAGAATTTCTTATTGCGTTGGAACACGGACATCTAGAATTTCCTGGACGGCGCACGGCAAATCAGGGGTGACCAAGATCAAGTGGAGAAGCACAAGAGGAGAGAACGTGCTTTTGAAAGTAGAAAGTCTCAGTTTTTAAATAATTGATGATTATCCATCAACCTACAACGGTATGGGATACACTTCTGGAATATTTGAATAACAAAATGCATTACTCAAGCAAAACACTAAACTTGTAATGCCTCTTCATGGTTTCAATGAACAGATAAAACACCCTTAGAACATTCTACTATCTTAACTCTTACTCAACCTAGAACACACCTTTTCAATGAATAAGGTTTATTTGCATCATTCGAACCTATACTGATCATTGAACTAACTCATAAACAAAAAATAAGAATAGAAAACACATGAATACATGAAAATATTAAGACAAATTTGACTGTCATTGAAACTTACAAAAAAATAAGCTAACCTAGAAATAAACTGACAATAGATCGATAGAAATGAGACAAAATGAATCAAAATAAACTTTAACATTTTGAAACAGTTCTCATATATTTAATTTGGTCTCTAAAACACATCTTTCTAATATACTATTGCATTATGAACAAATAAAGTAAAACTGACTAGTCTTTCACTTTGTATTTTACGTGATACCAAGATATATTTTCCTGTTGAATGTTCTTATATCCAGGTTAGACTAGTCTTTCATGAAATTCTATAACAATTCAAATCATGAAGTTCTGAAGAGAAGCAAAGAAGGTTATGCCAAATTAAAAGTCCTTGTGTGTCAAACTTGGGAGCACGTTGGAAAATAGTCAAAAAATTGGATATTTAGGCATCCTTGACCAAAATTACATTATACGTATATGATGAATTATATACTTTTTGTTTGTTTGTTGCGGATTTTCTACTACCGCTACAAGGAATGCGATTCCCTGTAAACAAGGATTTCTCCCGACAGCTTCAATTCCATCCCCAACAGGATTCGAACTTACGCCGTCTGGGGAAGCACTTTTTTTTACCCTCGGCTCTTATAAGAACGCATTAGTACGCGCGACCACTCTGGCTTCCTTATACATTACAGTATTTATGCTAGCTCATAGTATTCTTAAGTTTAAATAAAATGATTTTCAGACGACGGTTTGGGATACACTTTTGGAATATTTGAATGACAAAATGCATTTTTCAAGCAAAACACTAATTTTGTAATGCCTCCTTAGGTCTGAAATCTAGATTTTCAACTTGTTTGCATCAATATCAATTATAATTATAGGGTGCAAGTCTATCTTATGGCATATGGACCTTAACCTACACGCAAATTCACTACTTAAAACTATTTGAACAACTCTTACCCATACTGAGATTGTCCTGAAATCAATGACACGATCGTACAATAAAAGAAATTCGAAGATGAAACCATCAATTCTAGAACATGAATTTATGCTAAGGTGACAACCCATAAAAAACTCGATTTCTAATAAGCAATAAAGATTGCCATGTCTTAATTAAGTTCAGGATAAGGCGTGGATGAGCAAAATCTATGTAAGTTGTTCAAGCCAGGTAACAGATAAGCTAAAAAAAAAACGCCGTTATGTTGTTCAAGTTGTTTCATGAACGAGCGTGATGAAACTCCGCGTTTTAGTCCGGGGGAGAATTTCCGGGGGAAATATGGTTTCTAATCCATTTTCAAGATGAATTTGCGTGGCATTTTTAAGCAGGACGACACCGAACGAGGGTAGCAAGAGCTGAGTGAAGGAAGACAACGGGGCGCGGAAATAGAGTAGAGCTACTCTGGACTTGCGCAAGCGATGAAGAGACTTCAGACGAACAGATTCCTTTGCACAGGCTACACTTTTATAATATTTACACTTTAAGTAACTTTATCATAATCCTCAAAAAAAGTTTTAATCGTCTTACCTTCATTCAGTTAGCTTTCTGAGAGGCCGGCCTCGCACTTCTGATATTCATGAGAACATTGAGCACCTAGAGAGCTTTCTAAGACACTACAAGACTTTAAACAAAACACACTGATTAGGGAATGATGATGCATTGGAAAATAGACACTAAAACACTCTTTATAAATTATGAGCCACATGAACTTTGTTGCACGACTTAAAAGAACTGAGCTTGTTTTCCTTCTTCAGGGTGTCTCCCGCAACTCAGAAAAACTGCACACAAAATCAATTTTGAAGTGTTTTAAGACTATTGAAAGACACTTACGGTCTGAATGATTTTTCTTTGAAGGGTCTTCATTGATATTAGTCGAAACAGCAAGGAGATTTTTTACTTGACAAGCCTGAATTGTGGTGTCTTGAAAGTTTGAAGAAAGGCTGGATTATGTGATCTTCTAATCAAAACTAAGAAAAAACCTTATGCTATTCTGGATCCTATTTTCAGACAAATTATTTGAACACTCACAAAAGGCTTTAAAGTTCATTACACTTTACATTGACAGGTTTTGTCCAATATGTTGCAAAATAAGTTCTTAACAATATTCTGATTGTTTTGGTCACCATTTTTGATTTTCATCTTCTTTCGTCAGGGATCCTGTGGCACGTTGTCTTCTTAAGATTAATTATATTTGAACCAACAAATTAGGACAGACCAGCTGACTTAAAGTGTGGCAAAACAATAAGTTAAGTCACCTTTGTATGACATTCAAACCAATTATTGCTCTTGGGGCCAATCAATGAGCATCTTAAAGTCATTTTGAACATTGCAACAGTTGCATCAAGCAACCCTTAATCTAGAAGAGGCCTCATCTTTGGCAGTTCGCCCAGCCATATTAGCCAGAAGACCAAAGAGGCTGCTCTAAATTTCCGGCTGAATTGGCATTCGATCATTGCCTTTCACTTGATTTGGGTCACCTCCGGCCAGTTTTGCCGTGCCGTGAAAAGTCCACCTCTATTCTAGATGTTCTTGGTTGGAAGTATTAAGTTACATGATATTCTTTCAATTGTATTGTTATTTGTGTCAAAGAAAATATGATCCACGTGTGTTGTACACTATTATCAATGTTATTTAAGCATTGAATCCCTATTTTTATGTTTGCTGCCCTGAACATTTTTATTTCTGCTGCCCTGGATTTTATGCCTTCTCTCAGCACGAGGAGAGGAAGACGGTCGAACGGTCGTTCTCCTTGATCAGTAAAATCAAGAACGCTGCCAACAGCGACAAGACGGTCTATTTAAAGGAAAACATAGTTTTTTATCGGTCTATTTCCATGAATATTTTATGGGGCAATCTGGTTACACAATGACTTGGCGACTTAGAAACATACCATTTTGCAACATGAAATAGAATTACGAACAAAGCATACTCATGAATGCACCAAGTGTATCTATTGACCTTTTCTTCAGTTCTTCGACAGCGTACCTGATACGTCGAGTCTTGACTCAGGACTGATGAAGTGTTTCTCACTCGACCACATCAAACTTAAATTTTTTTGAAGTATAGTCATGAAGTTAGGAAATTCAGCAGGCTTTCAAGATGTATCAGCAAGACAAAATATCAAGCATAATATTTGATAGAAACTGGAATCGTTAGGCTTTTGTGAAAGTAAGAAACCGAACTTTGGCCAAATTTTGATTAAAGCTAATTTGGCCTTGATGGCAAAACTGATCGGAGGGCTCCGGTAATGACCCTTATTGGAAAGTGGATAAGGATTGAGATCACAAGAAGGAGGGAGCAACATTTACTGCAAGTTAATAATGTTAAAATAATCTTGCCCCAAAAAAGACACATTTCGAGAGTGAGAAAGGATTAAAAAGAGGCATAACCTTGCTTCTACTAGGTGAATTTAATTGACAAGGTGTTTCTAAGAAAAATACATTTTACTTAAATTTACCTTCCTAGGCCAGTTTTCAAGTGGTACACCCTGTAGATGACCTTGTTCATGATGGCTGTGAAGTTAGCCCAAACCTCCACCCTCTAAAATTACCACTCATCCCTGTTTTTAGAGGTCAATGATTGACAACAAAACGTTGAAATTTTTAGACTTAGATGTGATGATCTTCAGCTGTACGTCTTTTTTTTGCATAAAATATCTGACGAAGTAATTTTGCGAATGGATGCATTTTTAATTATGATATCCTCTTCACATAAGTTGTGTAGAAAATGTGGAGGATGTTCATGGAATCTTTGAAACATTGTTAAGTATCTGAACACTTTCCAAACTTTCAAAAAAGTAGTCAATGGTTCGTGCGTCCTCAACATCAGACGTTTTGTTTCATGACATATTCGCTTCTGTTTTCGAAGAGAGTTGGGCGCACAGAGCTTTTAAGAAACAGAGATGGCAAATTTTGACTTTTGATGAATTTGTCATTTCTTGCCATTTGACAGATTCTTGTTCCTTGTTTCTCCTACTCAATCTCTTGAATCCTGGATCAGGGCAAATTTCCCTCCTCATTAAATTTAGCTCATGTTGCATTTTTAAAGCGGAGATATGTTTTGCTTGCAATTATAGGCACATTTCCCTGGCCAGCAGTTTGCAATTTTTTTTTGAGAAGATCATGAAGTCTAAGCTTGTAGATTGTTTGAAAGTCTATGATATCATTTCCACCAGGACATCACGTTTTAGTAATCATCCTATTGATTAACAATTTAGAACAATTCATTGACATTTGGTCAATGAGTCATTGAGTCATCAGCCAGTTGATGTAGTTTATCTTGACTTTACCATGACCTTTGACAAGGTGCATAATTCATGGTCTTGCTTCATAAACTCAAACAGTGGGAAGCAGGGTAAGGTCCAGAGTGGGATTGAAAGCTTCATTGGTGAAAGGAAGCAAATCCTGAGGCTGAAGGATCATTGAGTGGCATGAACAATGTAAAAAAACACATTTGCTTCACCTAGATGGCTCTCACATGACTTAGCATGCCCTCAGCACATCCTACCTGGGTGCGTTCTCTTGTTCTCAAAATGAACAACTCACCATCAGCTCAACAATGAAGCAGGGTTGCCAGGTCTTCGACGGCTCTTTTCGCCAGATTTGCCATCAAAATTCGCCAGAATTCGCCACCTCATTTGAAAAATCGCCAGATTTTCGCCAAATTTCTTTTTACTTACAAATTTATGTACATAAATCGTCAATCATGCTGAAGTAATCTTAAGGGAATCCCTCAAATAGTCAATTCTTCAGTTTTATTTTTCAACTTTCATTTCAACTTTTATCTTTAGATACACATTTCATTACAGAAGTTCTCGAAGAAAAACGGAATGCCAACAACTTTCCTTCCGAAATTTTTCTTTGTAGCCCTTAGAACGCGTTTTAGTTTGTAATTTGTGAACAAAATTTGAATTTCATTGATGCTAAATATCAAAATCTTTCGGACTCTTTTCTGAATTGCTATGAAATTTATGACTCTTTAAAAGCATGGTTAATGGTATTACGTTACCGATATCTGACCAATTGCCATGAAAAAATCCCAAATTGTAATGTGATCACTCAAATAGTTAAAAAAAAACCAATTTTTTTACCAATGATAATTGTTCATGCCCTTTATTTTGACTATATGATAATAGATTGGGTAGTAAACCGTAAAGAGGGCGTAACCAAAACCAAACGGAGGCAATTGCAAAATAGTTTATTTAGGATTTCAATTGGCCCCTCCATTAGGAAAATCAAATTGGGAAATTTTCAAAATCAGTTACACATGCGTTTGCCGAAGTTTTTGACTTCATACCAGTCTCTTTCCCAAATTCCCTTGTTGAAAATTTTAGTCAGCATTTTTTGCCGATTTTAACTGGTACACAGAATGTCATTCCATGTAATTGTCAAAAAAAGATGACCCGAGTGGGGAAAAGTCATGTCTGATAAAAGCATTGGTCTGTAAGGGAGTTGGAATTAGGTGCCCAAAAAAGCCCCTGAACTTAGTACAGGTCACAGATAGTGGATAACAAGTCGTCTGGATGAGACTTAAAAATTTATCATGGGTGATTTAATGGATATATTCGTCGCAATGAGGGAGTAATTATATTCTACAGCAAAAGAGCTAAACAATTTTTTCTTGTTCTTGGAAAAGCACAATCAAATCAAGAAACAATACTTCGGTCAAAGCCCTCCCCCTTTAGTGATTATCATTTAAGATATTTAATCCTTGGTGTTCAGTCAGAATGAAAGTCAAAATCATGAAGAGAGAATCAAAATTTGCCTGAGTTATCGCCAAAAATGGTCGATTTTGCCACATGTTTTCGCCAGATTTCCCCAATTTCGCCTAATTTTTCGCCAAATTTGCTCAGTTCGCCAAATTTATCGCCAGAAATACTAAAATCGCCAGATTTATCGCCAGTGATACCAAAATCGCCAGATTTATCGCCAGATCAGCTGATTTCGCCAGATTAATTTTTCTATCGCCAGACACGTTTCAAAATCGCCAGATTCGTGAAATCTGGCGATAGAAATCGCCAGTTGGCAACCCTGCCAGGGTTGCCAGGTCTTCGACGGCTCTTTTTGCCAGATTTGCCACCAAAATTCGCCAGAATTCGCCACCTTATTTGAAAAATCGCCAGATTTTCGCCAAATTTCTTTTTACTTACAAATTTATGTACATAAATCGTCAATCATGCTGAAGTAATCTTAAGGGAATCCCTCAAATAGTCAATTCTTCAGTTTTGTTCTTCAACTTTTATTTCAACTTTTTTCTTTTGATACACATTTCATGACAAAAGTTCTTGAAGAAAAACGGAATGCCACCATTTTGACTTTCCTTCATAAATTTTCATTTGTAGCACTTAGAACGCGTTTTAGTTTGTAATTTGTGAACAAAATTGAAATTTTATTGATGCCAAGTAATAAAATCTTTCGGACTCTTTTCTGAAATGCTATGAAATTTATAACTCTTTAAAAGCAATGTTAATGGTATTATCATTACGTTAACGAAATCTGACCAATTGCCATTAAAAAATCCCAAAATGTGACGTGATCACTCAAATAGTAAAAAACACATTTTTATATCAACGACATTGTTCATGCCCTGTAATTTGAGCATATGATAAAAGATTGAGTAGTAAACCATAAAGAGGGCGTAACCAAAACCAAACGGGCGCAATCGCAAAACAATAGGATAAACAATTTATTTAGGATTTCAATTGGCCCTACCATTAGGAAAATCAAATTGGGAAATGGTTAAAATCAGTTACACATGCATTTGCCAAAGCTTTTGACTTCATAAAGTCTCTTTTTCCCAAACCCGTTTGTTAAAAATTCTTGTATGCATCTTTTACCGATTTTAACTGGTACTCAGAATGTCATTCCATGTAAAAGTCAAAAAAAAGAGAAAACCCGTGTGGGGAAAAGTCATGTCTGATAAAAGCATCGGTCTGTAAGAGAGTTGGAATTAGCTGCCCCATAAAGGGCATGCCCCATGCCCTGCCCGTAGCAGGTCACAGTTAGTGGATAGCAAGTCGTCTAGATGAGACTTAAAAACTTATGATGGGTCGTCTAATGGATGGATTCGTCGCAAAGAGGGAGGAAGTAAGTTCTACATGAGAAGAGTAAAACAAAATTTTCATGTTTTTGGTAAAAGCACAATCAAATCAAGAAACAATACTTTGGTCACAGCTCTTCCCCTTTAGTGATGATTATCTAAAATATTTGATCCTTGGTTTTCAGTCAGAATAAAAGTCAAAATCTTAAAGAGAGAATCAAAATTTGCCTGAGATATCGCCAAAAATGGGCGATTTTGCCATTTTTTTCGCCAAATTTTCCCGATTTCGCCTAATTTTTCGCTAAATTTGCTCAATTTGCCAAATTTATCGCCAGAAATATAAAAATCGCCAGTGATATCAAAATTGCCAGATTTATCGCCAGATCAGTTGATTTCGCCAGATTAATTTTTCTATCGCCAGACACGTTTCAAAATCGCCAGATTCGTGAAATCTGGCGATAGAAATCGCCAGTTGGCAACCCTGAGCCTCAGATCATTTGTCCAGTTCAGTGTTGCCAATTTGTATCGATCAGAGTTCAAAGGAAGGTCAGGGTCAGAAAAAGAAAAAATTTCAATGTTTTTGCAATGAAAATGTTATTTGGAAGTTTATGGTTAGTAAGAAGGTGCTCGAAAGGGCTTGTCTTTTTTTAATTTCAGCCCCAAAATACTGAAATATTGGTTAGAAGTTAGATTAATTTGGCATGCCTGGAATATTACAGGGTTCAAATTTATTTGATCATTAGCAAAATATGAAAGAAAAAATGGAAGAAAACGAGCCGTACAGGAATTTAAAACTTTGTGTACAAGTAGAGGACTAACAAAGAAGTTGTGTAAATGTAGTGGCTTGCATTGCTAACAACATTTGTCTTAGAACCAACCGACACCCAACATGACACTGTAATCGCTCCCATGGATCATAACGATCATAACCAACAACACCTGTTGATTTCTCCAGTGGTGCCAGATGGTGGGTAATTACTAGAGCTGAATATTTTAGGTTAACTTTTTGGGCAAATTATGACATAATTAGGATAGATTACACCTTTTTCAGAGGCTTTTCAGGCCAAATTTAGCCTTTTATTTATTGCTCTACAGCACCTTACTCTTTGCAATAGTAAAAGCACGAGCAGAGACAAAGACAGTGAAAAATTTATTTGGCAGTGGGGGAGGAAAGTGGGAGAAAATGGCAACAAAAATACTAAAAACGAGATCGAAAATTGTCGACCTAAAAAAGGAGCTCGGAAATATTTGACCTAAAAACGAGATCGGATATTTTCGACCTAAAAAACGACCTCGGAAATTTTCGACTTAAAAACAAAATCAAAATTTTTGACTTAAAAAAGAGATCGAAAATTTGCGCCATAAAAACAAGCTCAAAATTTTTCGACTTAAAAAAGAGATAGAAAATTTGTGCCCTAAAAAACAAGACGAAATGATTGCAAACGAGAAAATTTTCGCTCAAAGGTGACAGAAGGTGGCTTCAAAAATGGCAGTGAGCGCCCGTAATTGGCAGTATTTCAAACAACTTTTGGCAATGTCTGCCTAAAACCAACTGGTAACGCTAATTCGACATGCTGATGGGATGAAAATCATTGGGGCTCCCACTCTTCTTCTTTCTTCCTTTCTTCTTGTGGTTTTTTAAAGACACTGGGGTAAAGAACCTTATTGTGTGAACGACGTTACACAAACGTCGTTTACACAATACTAACGTATTTTAGGTAAAACCTAAAATATTCAGCCCTAGTAATTGCCCATTTCTGGGGTAATTTTGACTTAAATTGGGTAGCAAATTTCGCCACTCTAAAATTTGGGGTAATTTGCTCCATAGATGTGAAAAGGTGAAATTCCCGCTTTTTCAATAAGTTTTCCCCAATAATCAACATTACCCAAAGTTCAAATGCTACATAATTATGACAACACTTAAAAACAAGGAAAACCTAGATCCTTCAAACTACTGGTGGAGTTCAATTTGATCTTCAATCTGCTCGATCATTTTTGTACGTGATTGTGACTGCCAATTTACGTAACACAGTACACTTTTCACTCCACTGAAAAATGTATTCGTTAATGGAGAATATTCAAAAAGTGACCATGTTTTGAAGACATCAGACCAGGGGTGCCATCAAGATCAAGTAATGTTTTTCACACTAATTTTTGCAATGGACCAAGAAGCACGGAAATCATGGAGTAGGAGGCTAGCAATGAGAATTATGATTTCCAGCAGAAACGAACCATTTGCGTTCTTTTGCAAATGAAAACTGGCTTGCATTGATTACACGTATTTCAAATTTCAGCCCAATCGAATGTCGGAGTGAAAAGTTATACGTTTCCAAACTTATGTACTGAAGAGAGCATAGAGTGAATGAACTCGCCCTTTTGTGGTAAAACGATTACCACAAAACGGCTAGTTCATTCATTCTCGGTAGGATTTGCACTGAACTTTGAGTGAGCATAACTTTTGTCTCCGACGTTTGATTGAGCTGAAAAGTGAATTAGGCATTCTTGTTAACATATGCAAGGTCTCTGCAGAAGAACGTAATTTAATTGTTCTTACTGGAAATCATTATTCTCATTTCTAGCCTCCCACTCCATGATTCCAGTGCTTCTTGAATGGACCAATGGCATTGATGGCAGCCCTTAAAGATTGAACAGATTGAAATCAGATTGAATCTCATCACTACTTCAAACCTCCTTGAGTTAAAAATTGCCAGTCGTTTGTCCAAATCAAGTTTTTAGAGCAAAATTTGTTTTTTGTCCAAATGCAAAGCAATCACAAAGGCATTAATCTTGAGTCGAAAATGTGATGAATGATGTCAGGGCGCTTAATCAGACATGATTAAAGCGGCCGAAAACATTTGATTTAGGGAAATCAAATTTTTAATAACTAACTTTTCAAATACTAATCAAATGAAGCAGATCTAATTAACTGATAACATGTTTATATTTAAGACCCAAATATTTGAAAAGATTTAAAATTTTCATGAAAGGTTCAAAGTATTAAATGAGATTTTTCAATGACATTGATGAAAGTTTTTAAAATTGAAAACAGAAATAGAAGAAAAATAGAAAGTATTCAAACTGGTTCTTCTCAAGCAGGAGGAGGAGGAGATTTATTTTAAGAAGTCTCAGGAAAAGTATATACGTGTTTACGTATATTACAATGTCTCCTGAATTTGACTTTTGGATTCCTGTTTTTCTTGGACTTTTCAAAGCGCTTGTCATTCATTGTCCATTACTTCTCAATTACTTCGGCAGGCCCTGTGCAAATTTTCTTGCAAGTCTTTTACACTGTTCGTTGCCCACTGATTGTCTTATTTTCTGGGGTGCTGCATTCCACAATCTGGTTCCCTTGGCCCAAAACCACGATGGCTTTGCCAGTCTTGGGTCCGGCTGGTGGACCTGCCCGCTGATATGGCTCCGTGAGTGATTCCTCGAAAGGCTTGTCCTCCACAAAAATGGCCGGGAATGGTGCTCCTCTAGAGACAATGGACCACATATCCACTAGTGTGCACTCAGTTGCCGCAGAGCATCGTTGTGTGTCGTGATTTATATATTTTTTGTTGTCTAAGATTTGCGAAAGTTTTCAACCCCAAAATTTTAGTTTATGTCTTGTAGTAGCTACATATTTCCAAAAAAGGTTTCCTTTTTTTTTTTAAATATTTCCAAGGCACAATTGGTGTCTTTCCCACGTAAAAGTTACAAGCTTAAATGACCAAAAGTTATTTCTAAAGTGCAATCACTATAATTTGGTGTCTATCCGACGTTACAGTTAATAGCTATTTCTTTTAACCGGGTTACATTCTACCAGGGGCTGAGTAAGGGGAGAGGAGGAGAGAAAGTTGGTTTGGTGCAGGTGTCAGAGGTGGAGGTGTAGGAGCGGCCTGCTCCTCTTCCTCGCTCCACCGACGCCTCTGGCACTTGCCCACCTGACCTAGGTGGCAACAGCTTAAGAGGCAAGAAATCTGGTTGACTTGGTGGTTTAGAGTTGCCCGAAATCAACTGTCTCTCCAAATCGACTCTTTCTCAGGCCCGAGTAGAAAGAACCCAGGCAAAAGACGCAGTTTTCCGTTACAGAAAGTGAAACCCTTGCACAGTGTTCAGAATGGTTCCCCAGGTTTGGCCATTTAAGTCATCAAAAGCCGTGACTACTCCATGTAACTTAATACCACAAACCACTAGAGCCAGGCAAGCCCGTGATTCGAACCAGGGATGTTGTGGGTAGTTGGCCAATTCTCAACCCCTACGCTACGACTGTTTGCCTTATATTTAGAGAGTATTTAGTAACAAATTGAATTCAAATTGAATGAAAATACATTTAGCGGCTGGTGAGTTATTTGGGTTTGAATGGTACATTTTTGAACCTCAAAAAACAAAAAAAACGCTACAGTTACAGGAAAAAAAACAAATTCCCAAGGATTTCATATAACTTTTCAATGTTGCGTAAAAGCAAGAACTTTTTTAAGTTACAAGTTTATGTCAAAATAGCTCATAATAATTTGCAATGTCACTTAAAAAATGTACTTATAACAAGATTTTTGGAATAAATTCATTTTTTTTGCAGTACACTTTGTTATGCGTTCCTCCAAGATTGCAAATAAATATGTCTAACAGATTCATAATAAAATTTGCGATTTCTTGAAAGATCATGTTCAAAATGGACAAAAATCAAAACTTGAAACATAAACAGAATTTTTCAAAATGTCAAAGTATCATCCAACTTTAAGTGCCTTTGAATTTGCAAAAGAATTTTTTCTGAAATATATCTTAAGCGCTTCTTAGGTGAGATTTTATATTATTTTGAGCTATTTTGACAAAAACTTTAAAAGTCAAAAAAAGTCATTTTCTATTGCAACATTAAAAATTTATTTTAAATCTTTGGAAATTTGTGTTTTGATATAAATGTAACGTTTTCCGGCATTTTGGTGTCAAAAATGGACCATTCAAATCCAAATAACTCAGTTGCTCACAAATGTATCTTTAATTAATTTGAATTTTTCAAGTAACTAAATGGTCTCTGAATTTGGATCAATTAGTTCATCAAAAAATGTTGTAATGAATAGGTTTTTAGGTGGATAACTTTTTCCCTGTAACTAAACGTATGTAATACAATAAAAGTAAAGTTCTTCCTCATTGAATTGTGACTCCAAAATGCCATGATGTCTTGGGGTATTTCGATCCAAACGTAAAAAGCCATTCAGAACACCATG
Organism: Tigriopus japonicus; assembly: GCA_010645155.1. Taxonomy (NCBI): domain Eukaryota; kingdom Metazoa; phylum Arthropoda; class Copepoda; order Harpacticoida; family Harpacticidae; genus Tigriopus; species Tigriopus japonicus. Next base: position 11,010,878 of record CM021317.1, read on the forward strand.
TCTCCTCTCTTCTTAATCGGGCTCATTCATTGTTTAATCTTTTGACCTCAAGAAGCTCGTCCATAGCTTGCAACTGACCTAGCTCTACTTGATTGAAACTGAAGAAGCAAGAGGAGAGAAGAGGAGCACCTCCTTCCAAGAACTACTGGCTTATCAGACACAGACATGAACATTAAAGGGAGAGGAATTTTGGACAAATACATGGAAACAGTCAAAGTTTCATTGAGTTTCCTCTCCACAAGCTAATCTCTTTCTCTGTTACGCATTCAAGTGAAAGGATTCCCACAACTGATCGTACAAATATTTTTACACTACAGGCCTATTTGCTGTTCAAGGGTTGCACGGTAGAGATGGCAATCCTGGCTTGCCTCAACTAGTTGATAAACAAGGACAAAATATTGGACTTGTGCATGTGTGTGTTTGATTCGTGAATTAAGTGGAAAGACCAGTGAATTGGCCTTTGCCGTTGTCCTCTGTAAGTTGCATTGGGAATTGCTAGTGGGAACAAAACGAGAGAAATATTTTTAAAAGAAATGTTATTCAATGTACACTACATTCGAACGCACAAGTGGACGCAAAAAAGAAGAGGTAGGTAAAGCTTCCATCAATTGTGGACATTTTATTGAGATTAGAAGGCTGCTTTACAGGGACTTCAAACACAACTCTGACCGTGTCTGTCCTCTTTTCAATTTGATTAGCCTTGCAGGATCGTTCTTGGGAACATTTTGAAGAGTAGAATTAAGTGTAAAGATAAATATTTTAGCAATGTTTGTTCTCTGTTTTCTTTAGAATTTTGCAAATTTTGTCACACAATGTAGAATATTTTAAACAATAAAAAATTTGCATCGTATTGCGGCCAAAAACTTGACTCAATGAATGTAATGGAGTAGCTTTTCACGTCAACCTTAAATGAATTTTGAATTGACAATTCAATCAGCTTTATTTTCCCCCCAAAAAATCTAAATATTGCCATTATCCCTGAAGAGGGATCGTTAAACGACTAGCCTCATTCTACTTTTTCCACTCATACCACTAAGGACAGAAAGTTTAGACGAATAAAACTATCAAATTAGACCAAAAAAGACAAATATAATTGCCTTATTAGACGAAAAAAGACATAAGATTGCCCAATTAAACAAAAGAAAACGAATAAAAGTTCGAAGAAGACGAAAAAACGAAAAAAAACTCACTAAAAAGACGTAAAAAATCGAATCAATTTGCCCAAAAGGCGAATGAAACTACTTACTCATAAATAGAGCCCGGGAAAAAATGTTGGAAAAACATCCAAAAAATGTCATCAAAATGTCAGGAAAAAGGGCAAAAACTGTTGAAATATAGAGCAGAAAGAGCAAAAAAATGTTAAAAATTAGGGCAAAAAGTCAACGAAATGTGTGAGAAATGGGACTAGATGCGTGGAGGACTTGAGAAGACTACTTACGACAGTGTGACCAGACATCTGAAGGAAATAATGTCGTCAAAAATCTAGCTTAAAAAACGGGAGGTTGCACTTCACATAGCGGGATGTTGTTATAAGCTAGACGTCAAAACAGTTTATGTTATAAGTCAGATAGCTCATTCATCAGACCCTTTGAAAGGCAATAGATATTAAAGTCTGAGTAAATAATGGCAACAGTGCCAACTTAAAACATAATTTACTCTACACATAGCTATTTAGCCCACGGAAAATAATCACGGAAACAAGGGTCACAAAGTTTCTGATGTGAACTTTTTCACAATAACAAAAAGAAACTTTAAGGCACTTTTTCCCCTCTCCAAAGATTTTAATTGATTGGCATCGTAAAATGTGAAGCTGAACAATGACAATTTTAGCGGGAAATTTTGGCGGGAAATTTCAATCAAGCCTTCCTTTGATTAATTGGTCCCTCAGAACCGGTTTTGGGATGACATTTTTGAGCAAAAAGTACAAAAAATGTTCAGAAAATGTTAAAAATTTCCAAAAAAATGTCAAATAAAATTAAAATGTTATATTCACGTAAAATTGGCCAAAGATGTAAAAAAATATTTTTTATGTAAAAAAAATTGTCCTAGCCCTACTCATAACTATGATAAAAAAGGAGACAAATTGAGTGCCTGTACAGACCGAAAAAGACGTTTAAACTGCTTTTACTGAACAGACAAAATGTATCTCCTTATTGACGGAAAAAAATGTCTACTTGTGTAAAAACGGCAAAATCTAGAAAATTTAAAACAGGAATAACCTAATGGGCAAGAATTATTCAGTGGTACATATGTCAAGTAAAAACAAAAGTTAGAAAATGCCTCCTTTAAGGAGAGTATACAGTAGAGTTATACATAAAGTGAGAATTACAGATACATCAATTGTTCTCATGGCCAGAAAGCTTTTTAAACCCAACAGTAATCTTTCTTTTCTGTGTCTGGCGGGCAATGGTACGAGTCCAAGTTGATTTTTAAGTGTGGATTGTTTTTGTTGGTGCAAAACCGGAATTGACAATCAATCAATTTATTTCCTTGGCTGAAGCTTTGACGTTGAACTTTCTTCGAAGTTATTTTTTGCGTGGAAATTAGAAAACAACGCGTAAAGAGCTTGAAAAAGACGAATAATATGCAAATTAGACGAAAAAAAATTCGCGACGAATAAAGGCTCAGAAGCCGAATAGTTTTTTTCGTTTCAAGTTCCTGTCCCTACTTATCATGCTCACTTCTCCCGCTTCCTTCTCGCACTTACTTCTCGCACTTACTTCTACTACTTACTTCTCCCACTTACTTCTCCCACTTTCTTCTCCCACTTACTTCTCCCGCTTACTTTTCCCACTTACTTCTCCCACTTACTTCTCCCGCTTACTTCTCCCCACCCAAAACCCCCTGTTCCCACATGGGCCCCGTAAAGCTTGTTGTCACTACTATTTTCCCGGTAGAAAATGCTACATTCTCCCAGGGGAGGGTAAGAATCCAGAACCAAAAGAAAGTACTGCTTATACCAGGGGGTTCCACTTTCCGTAACGGAAAAATATGGAATAATTTCGCCATTGCCTCTTCTTTCCAAATATTTTGAGGCAAAAAATCAGATGTTCTAAAAATTCAACCAAGAAAGTAAAATCGTAAACGTTTTTGAAACTACGGTATTAATGAAAAATGGTTCTTTTTCTTTCATTTTGGAAGAAATTGCACAAAAATTCAATATCAGCTGAAAATGGCAACATATCTATAATAAATATTCGTATTTTTTATCAGATATTTTTGGCGTCTCTGTCATTGTAGATAGTTTGTTAGAGCCTTTTCAGTGTGTTTGTTAGATTATTTCGTGATTATGGCCAGTCCCAATGTTGGGGTGATTTTGCAACTTGGGAAATTTTTTGGGGTAGTTTTTGGCGTAACTTACCACTTTTCTGAGGTATTTTCCAAAAAAAATCTGGCGCCACTGGATTTCTCTTTCCGATTTTTTTTTTTGTGATTTGTATTTGTTTGTCTTTGTTATTTGTAATATTGTTTGTCTTTGTTATTTGTAATATTGTTTGTCTTTGTTATTTGTAATATTGTTTGTCTTTGTTATTTGTAATATTGTTTGTCTTTGTTATTTGTAATTTTGTTTGTCTTTGTTATTTGTAATTTTGTTTGTCTTTGTTATTTGTAATTTTGTTTGCTTCCCATCAGTACAATATCAGGACCATATCTGTGGTAGAAGCTAGAGAATGCACAAAAATTCCTTTAAAGGGTTGAACAAGTTGGAAGGTTTGAAAACCAAGTTATGGATTACAGATTGACGAAAGTTCGCAATTACATCCGAAAGAGAGCCTTCATCCCACTTTTTTTCAAGAGGGTAATAATGGCTTCTTACCCTGCCTTAACACTCATGCCGCATGTAGTTTGAGGATCACGAATGCTGGAAGCAGCAAAGTTTTGGGCTAGGACTGAATCGGTAAAGGCTGGTCTACACGTGAAACAAAACAGCAAATATTTGGTCAAATCCAAGACAAAATTAGCTTGATGGCAAATATTATTTTATGTTTGTCAAATATTTCTGACTTTGAACATGTTGAAAAATTATTTGTCCTTAAGCTAACTTTGTCTCGTCGACAATCGAAATACACATCGATGCATGCAGGGTGTCCATTCATGAAACGATTATTGTTAAGTAAAAAGTTTCAAATTAATGAATTGAAGGACAAAACAATAATCTTCTAACTTTTGGCATCAAGATCACCAAAATTGAACGTCAATTGTGAAAGATTGCAAGGATCCACGGAAATGGACGACATCAAAAGTCATCGATAATCAGTTGGTAGTGTTACAGTCTAGTCACGTCTCAAATGCGTCAACTGACAGGTTCGGAGGAGTTTACAAGGTAGCAACGTTGCCGAGTGGCAGTTATGACTGCCAATGTTCACCAAAGCCCAACTGGACAGAACCAAATGCCAGTGGAGAGTAGAGGTCTTGAAATGGTTGAGGGGGGGGGACAATAAAAAGGACTGAAAATGACAGTAGATATTGTCAATGTCCATAGCGTGGCGTTAGGTGTAAGACTTTCCATTCAAATTACATGACACCGAAGGAAAGAAAAAAGTCTTGGGCAGAAAGCAAGATTGAAAAAGTCGTTGAAAAGTGACAATATGTGGCAGCATCGGGCAGTATACAATTCACTTTCTAAATTACGGGACTTTGCTAAAGGTGACTGGTTTTCAAACAGTATTTGGCAGTGCCAGTTTGAAACAATTTGAAAAAATGGGCAACACTTTGGCCAAGGGAAAAAATATTTGACAAATTGCACGTTCACGTGTAGAAGCAACAGAAAGAAAACATTTGGCAAACACCAAACATTTTCGTAATATTTGACAAATAATCTAGCCAAAATGTTTCATGTGTAGACTTGTGCTCTAGTGTAGACCAGCCTTAAGATAGTGTACATCCTAAGTCTAACAATTAACACTGACCTGCTGAGGCTAACTCTTACTGTAAACACTAATTGCCACAAGAATGATCACGTCGGAACAAGATAGGTTGCGTGGCAAAATAATCTTGTTCCGTGAGCTCGCCCTTAAATCAGCGAAAAACAGGGAGAGTCACAGATATTGACAAAAGGGGAAAGGTTAGAATATCTGAACATAAATCTAAATCTAAACCTAACCTAACCTAAATTAACCAATTCTAACATTTTGTCAACTTACATAACCTAACCTAAATTAACCAATTCTAACATTTTACAAACTTACCTAAACTTACATAAAAGTAAACCATTCTGCCAATTCATGACAGAAAAAGTTTATTCCAAAATCCCTTAGAGCAGTGGAAACCCAAAATCATAATCTATGAGCTTCGTGCATTGCCACAACGCTATGCTATTGTGTTGGAGAAAGAGAAGACTTAAATATAACTAGTGCTGCTACAAGTTGTCTCCCAAATCAGAGGACATTTAAGGAAGATAGAAAAAAACTGTTTCCATATTAACAAGCCAAAAATGTATTTTTTTCATTCAAATTTGACCTAAACAAAGGATTGGCAATTTTTTAATTACTTTGGCCCATGAAGAAACAAATTGACAAGTGGCAATGCACGAAGTTCATATCTAATGATTTTGGGTTTCCACTGCTGTAAGGGATTTTGGAACAAACAGAAACCCGCTAGGTGCCAAAACAACATTACTTTTTGTCACGCAACCTATCTTGTTGTTCCGACGTGATCATTCTTGTGGCAATTAGTGTTTACAGACTCTTACGAACGGAATAGTGTGTTTAGTTATTGGCAAAGGTGGGCGGTAAACCGTCACATGGAGGGTGTTAAACTCCAACAACTTTTGATGATTAAGGTACTAATTATCTTCAGTATGGGTCAAAGGACTAATATCCTGTTACTATAATTTTGCAATTTTACTGCAACTTTTTGTTTCTTAGTGTTTAGGTTTGGATTTGCCATATTCTAGGCACTTGTCTCTAAAATTCTTGTTTTACTTCGAAATTTTTGTGAGATTTTGAGTCGATATGAGTAATGTCGCCAAACATTTTTGTTCTAAAGGAAAACGAGCCAAATCTATCGAAAATAATACAATTTCAGCAAGTTAACATTTGATTAAGCTTCTTCATGTCATTCCGCAGTTTTAACTAAAATATTCAATAAATATAGAGCATATTTTCTTTTTCCAAGACATTAACATCATTAACAAATTGGCGAACGCCACCCACTGCTAGTTGACAATGTCTGTGAGTGGGTGGGTGGATGGGTGTACCAGAGGGTGAGACAGTTTATAGGCCACATGTTAACGCACTTAATTCAAAAATCGAGAGTATACCAAAATCAAATCAGATTAATGATCGTTGAATGCATACTCACCCTAGGGACTCTAACTCACCCTAGACCATGCGTTTCAAACACAGGAGCTGTCGCGAGTATATGCTCGAGGTGCTGTTTGTTTGTCCTGGAGTCAGAACGCAGCTTCGCAGCGGCGATCTGACAGGAGATGTCCCACGGCTGTCCGCCATGTGGGCAAAGTTGGGTCAATTACTTGAAAAATGTAATAAATTACAATTACAATTACTTCATTGAAAATGTAATTTAATACAATTAATTACTTCATCAAAAAATGTAATCAAATACAATTACATTATCCGAAAATGTCATTGACTTCAATTACATTATCCGAAAATATCATTGACTTCAATTATATTATCCGAAAATGTCATTGACTTCAATTACAATTACATGACAATTACATGTTAATTACATGTCAATTACAATTCTTCCGTCTCTTTCACCCTTTTGCCTTTTCAGAAGGATGAAAAATAAACAGATCTGCCATTTTTAAGTAGCGATGCACCAAATGGCAACTTAAAATGCCTAAAAGGCATTTTTTCCCAGGCCACTAGGATTCGGCAAGCCCGGGATTCGAACCAGGGATGATGCGGATAGTTGGCGAATGCTTAACCGTTACGTTACGGCTGCTTGCCTATGCTCGAAGTGCGTTGGTCTGACTGAATTTTTAATAATATAAAAAAATAATAATGAATTATGCGCGTTAATATGCGGCCTTATGTTTCCCTCTCTTCATCAGGCCTGGCTTTTCTACCGAAACCCCTTCTCATGTTTCGCGTCAGCTGCTGTCTTCCTCAGCCTCGTCCTGCTCTGCCTCTATTTCTTGTGCTCCTTGTCCTCCTGGACCACCATCATTGTGTTCTGTGGCCTCCAGTGAGTCCCCCTCTCCCTCTTCCCTTTTTAATACGCCTCTTCTGAGTCTTCGCCTCTCTTCACAGTACTGTACAGCTGCTACTTTGCTACTTTCAAAGGAAGGAATCAAGTTATGTTCAAAAGAAGGCAACGAAACTAGCTGTTGTATCCATCCCGCAAACCCAGACAAAGAGACAAGAAGAAATACACCTCATATTTCAACGGCCAAGCGGTTATCCATGACGACCAAGGAAGTCATTGGATTGGTGCTTCCTTCTCCATTCCCGAGCTGACGCACTCTTCATTGGGAATTAAGTTTTATAAAGTAAAACAACACTTGTAGAATCCATTCATTGTGTTTTGAATGACAACATATCGTTGGGGCTCAGACACTCGGGTTTTGGAATGTTCGTCAATAACCCGGGTGGAATGATCTCCGCATCCAGTTGGCCCTGAAACCCTGGATTTCTGGTGGAGCAACATTTCCTGGATGTTAAAGGAAATCTATTGAGCAGCGGGACGATTTCTTTTGTCTCAAGAGTCGAGTGCAGTGAAGCTCGGAACAGGCTGGCCCAAATCCTAGGATGGATCCTCCATCAAGCGACAATCCTGGCTGCAACCAACCAACCACTTTGGCCAGATCTTTGATGCTGGCGAACAGACTATGAAAGAACATGGTCGTTGTCATTCTTTGCGCAGGTGACTGAATCTTTAGCCCAGAACTGGACTGCCCGTGGTAGATTCCTGCCAATCAGCTCCTGTGAGGCAACAACATCCACCGCCCTTTACTGCGTTGTTGGAGGACAAGTTCAAGTTCACATGAGCGACGGCGGTGTTGGTGGGAGCTCTACTGCGACCTGTCTACCTCTGTCTACCTACGCAGCCGGGAGCATTGCAATTCTTATGTTTGTTGTATCATGTAAGTAGGGGCTGTACTCGACCTTGAATTGGTTCGTGTGTTGGGAGTGCGAAGGGATCAATGAAAGGTTGGTTCGGCAAATAGCTTACGAGTTTGTTGGCCAACCATCCTCATCGCACGTCGTCCTTCCTTAAGTAACTTGAATTTGTGGAAGAAGACTTCGGTCTGATGCGCAAGCTCCCATCACCATTCGGGCTTGGCAAGTGTAAGAGGATCAACTTCGAAACTTGGTGAAAGAATCAACTTCGGTGTCGCCTTATGTTGTTGATAAGTGGTAGTTCGTCATTGTTTCCGGATTGCTCAATGACTATCTAAGTCAGGAGACTCGAGGGTCGTTTGCTCTAAATCCAAGCTCGATTATCTAGTCGTATCTAGTCAAATTGTAGGTATTGTTTTGGAGGAGATATCTCCTTCAGCAACCTTTTTATTGGTGTTGTGCATGGCACCCACCAAGACTGTGATAAAAGGGAAAAGAATCCTCTAAGACATCGGTGGCCTGATGTCGGGTTCCCCGCCTCATCTGCCGACTGGAGGCGGACCAGATCCAGAAAACTATCAATGGGCTTACTCTATCATGGACAGTTCGCGAGTCTCGACCTTCTTCATTAGTATTCTTCTGATCGTCTACGGATCTTTCCGGAGCTTGGCTTTGGAAGAGGACCATAATGGTAGGTCTTGGAACGACTATTTTCTCCCACTCTCGATGGCATACTCACAACCAACCTTGTGTTTTTGTTACAGAAAATGAAGAGAAACAAGACTCGACGGCCAAAAGCACTCAATCCAGTTCAGGCGTACAAACCTTGGACTCTGTTCAAGCCATGTGTTTGCCGTTAGGGGCATCCATCTCGCTACTTGTGATGTTTTTCTTTTTCGATTCGATGCAGATGCTTTTTGCTAGCTGCACAGCTGTGATTGCCACAGTTGCACTGGCATTTCTGCTTCTGCCAATGTGCCAGTACCTCATGAGGTAAGATTATGATGTGAATTCACTTCCGGTTGTTTTGTTATCTCCGAGCGAACACTTGTGCGACAGATATCCTTCGAGAAAATACTGATATACTTTACGAACCCTCAGCTTCGTCAGAACCTCAAGCACATTCCCTTCCCACATCCATGAGGGTGGGAACTCATTGTTAAACTTGATTGAACCAAGTTTGCGTTCAATGATTGACAAAGACCGAGATAGCTACTAGGATTTCATATCAACCGACTCTGTGCGAACAACCTCAAATGTCAGTATGACTAGCCAAAAACTGAGATGAGGTTCCTGATCGAATTCTCACACAATTTGTAGCTAAAATAGTCAATGTGTGTCGTACTTTCGTGGCTCTTTAAAGTAGATCATGAGAATACTGAAATAAATGGTCATGGCAACAGATAGATTGCTAGTGACTAAAGATACTCAGAATTACACGGCTGGACCTCACCGTGGCTTTAGAAGCTATGACATCCAACACGTGTCCATAAATAGATTAATTTGGTCTCTACTTGTGATTACGATTTGCTTGACATTCACTTTCAAGCACACGAAAATAAATTCCTTACATTAAGGCAAAGTCCTCACACCTTGTTGCAACATTAATTCTTGCAACCAACTCTTGACGTCATGCGTCAAAGAGTGTGAGGCAACTAAGTAGTCTTCACCAAAAGGCATTAAAACACATACATTATGGAGTAGTAGAGCTTCAATTCCCGGTCACATCTAAAATAGATGTCGCTCATCATTTGTCCTTGAAGAAAAACTCACACCAGTTTAGTTTTCACCCAACCTCGGCTTTTAATGTGCTTGATATGCATCAAACTAGCTCGGGTCTAATATATATGATATCCTTGACTAGCTTTGTAACAACTCTTTGTGAGTTTACGTTTGATTTATTATTTTTTAGCTCATTTGAAAAAAAGCATTGGCCTCAATATAAAAAAAATGAGCCAAGGGTCTTTCGAATTAACTTAGCTTTATCTACTCGATTTAATCGTTTGTGTCCATCAAGTTACTCTAGACTATGAAAGCCTGATTCATCAATTACTTGTATCGGGTTTCAGTTGGAGCAGCTCCATCTTGGAAATGGTCAACCTGGGAAATGTGTTTGTTAGGACCTTCAAGCTTAGCATTTAAGAATTTGCCCTTAATGCTTTTGATCAAAATCGTGGCAATTAAATGCCAAACAGACGTGTCAAGTACATTTGCAGATAGATGCTCCATTAAAATTGTCGGATCACGATGCTGCGTCCTCTTTCGATTCCAATGAAATCAGACCAAGGTAACAAATTTGCCTTGAGGATGGAAACTACTGGGTTGAGGAAGCAGAACTGCATTTGGGTGAAATTGACTTTTTGATGAGCCATGTCTGGCACAATTTGCAAGGTCGAAGGTGATCAGTGGAGAGGCTATATAAAGTGACATTTGTATATAAGATTGACGCTACTCCGAATAGATTGATGTACATTTAAGGCAAAAGCATCATTCTGTCAATAATTGTGTCCTGTTAATCGATGTTCGAAAAGGGATAGTGAATGGAATTTATATTTCATTCACTTAGGAATCTACACCTAAAAGTTTGGTCTGCGATGCTCTGAGATGCCCAATTCCAGATCATCATTTTTTTTTCTTTCTGTATACTGGTTATATACGTAGAAGTGTATCTACCACTTTTGTCATCACGGATGACGAATTTTGCCCTTATATCTATGAAGGGGATCCTAGGAAGTTACTCGAATGCCCTTGAGTCAAAATGATAGTGATGGACCGAAAGGGCTCATAACCGAAACCGAAAGTTTCGGCCGAAAGAGGGCTTAACCGAAACCGAAACCGCAAGCAGCTGATTACAAAATTGTTCAAATGCAAAATCTGCCTTAAAAATTAGAATGCTCATGTGTTCAATGTTGGGCAGTCGCAAATTTTGAAAAATCGGAAAACTTAAATTTCAGAGGTTTTTGGACCATTTTTTTGATTTTGTTGTCAAACTCCATTTTACATAGTGCTTGTCTGCTTTCGGTTTCGGTAGGCATAACCGAAACCGAAACCGAAATTTCGGCCGAAAGCGCTTTCAGTCCATCACTACAAATGAGAGTCCTTTATCCGATGTAAAAACGCCTTCTCAATTCCAGACCATGTGGCAAGGCAAAGAAAATCTCCCTAGGGATTTGTGGGCGCTTCACATCCGCAGAATTGCTCAGCTTCTCTATTTCAATGATGGTTGTCTTCATATGGATCATGACAGGTATGCAATGCTGAAGTGAATTTCTATTGCTGATAACAAAAGACACGTAACCACGGTTGACAACAATTTTGGTATGGGTGAATCGAAACCGAAAGAAATGAACAGCAGTTCTAGAATTCGTCTCCGATTAAAAAGTTTCCGTTTGAATCAATTAGGGAGATAGGAAAAAGAAAAGAGTTCAACTTTCCCTTCTTCTTTTCGTTGCCTGATATTGTCAGATCTTACTTGGGCCATCTCATCTAGAACTGCCAGAAAAACTACTCGAGAGATATCAACTTTTCCGGCCCTGTATTATAAATGTAATCGATTCAAATTTTCTTGCTTAACTTGCTTAGTCCGTGAAAGCGGTACATTCAAAGCCTTTTTTTGGGAGCTTTTTGTATGACAAATGACCCTAACCGTACCCCAAAAATGTTGTTTCTAGGTCATTGGCTACTTATGGATGCTATGGGAATGGGCTTGTGTGTTGCGTTCATCGCTTTCGTCCGTCTCCCAAGTTTAAAGGTGTCCACCCTGCTCTTGTCCGGATTGCTACTCTACGATGTCTTTTGGGTGTTTTTCTCCCAATATGTGTTCAGTGCAAATGTTATGGTCAAGGTAAATAACAAGTCAGTCACCCGACCACAAGGACATTGTTTTGAATGGTTGAGCCCGCTGTTTTAGGTGGCTACAAGACCGGCTGACAATCCCATGGGTGCCGTGGCTCGTCGCTTTCACTTGGGTGGTCACATTGCCAGACACGCTCCACGTCTCTCACTTCCTGGCAAACTCGTTTTTCCTTCCAATCACAATGTTGGGCGCTTCTCAATGCTCGGTCTTGGGGATATTGTCATGCCCGGACTTCTACTCTGCTTTGTCATGCGATACGACGCTTATAAAAGAGCTCAGGTAAAAACTATTCAAGACACTGGTAGTTCCAATCAAACTTGAGACAAACTTTTTTTTTCCAGGCTCAACGTATGGCGGACGCTGGAATACCGTTGCCCAATAATTGGCATCGGATCAGTTACTTCCATTGCTCATTATTTGGATATTTTCTCGGATTGCTCACCGCGACCATTTCAAGTGAGGTATGTCATCAAATTTCACTCACAAGCACACTCGATTTCATGCTAAGAAGGGATTTTATTCATAATCGCTGAGACATAATATGTTGATACATTTACAAGTACAATAGGTATATGGATATGTGGGGAGGGATAGTTTGAAAACATGCCGTTGAATTAATAAATTGCTTGAACTTTTTGCAGATCTTCAAAGCCGCCCAGCCAGCCTTGCTCTACCTGGTACCTTTCACCCTTGCGCCATTATTTGCGATGGCGTACGTAAAGGGCGACCTTCGCACAATGTGGCACGAACCTTTCGCGAAAGTGCCACCACCAAAATATCAGGAAATCTGACGCGTTCTTAATCAGTTTTCGAATTTATGCGAGCAAACCACAAATGAAATGTCATCGAAATCATCTGTGTAATTGAGGAATTTCCCATTGTGGACCCTTGATTGGAACCCCAGTTCCCTGATGACAATCCCAACTAGTTCATTCAATGGGCATTAAACCAACAGCGATGTACTTTGGTGCCCTCACGTTGCTCTTACCGGTCTATTGAACCATAATGTTGGATATACAAGCGCACGAAATACCTTCCTTGTAATTGTATTGAAGTGAACTCTAAAAGTTAATTGTATGTTAGTTTGATTTTCTCTTTCGTACAAGTGTTTTACGATGACGGGAGAAACCAATCTGCAATGACCTGTTTTTATGTGCTTCATCGCCAGTTTGTACTACAGTAGTACAACAACCCCATATACTTTCTGCAACAAAAACCTTGATTTGGTTTGTAGGTGTCCTCACTTTGCGATCACGTACGAGTTTGTAAAAAATCTTGGTGAATGAAATGTTATCCCCTTGTTGAAGTCCCCACGAAATAAACAAAAAAGCTACCATGTTCATGTCACAGGCAGATTGACTTCATCGACCAGCCAAATGAAGGATAAGTAAACAATCATCGGTGGATTGAAAGTAGGCAAAAAGAAAAGAAATTGTGACTTTGCCGACAATTATCGTTTTGTTTAGCAACAAAGTACAGTACTTTAGATGAGTGGTGTTTGTTCTTCGAACATTTAGTTAACCGAAATGAGGTCATAAGACAGTATGTTAGCACCATTTATATATTTCGGTTTAATGATTTTAAATGTTTGTTTTGAGGCATTCTGTGGAAGAAGTTCTTTCACGATGCTTTCTCAGCGTGTTTCTTATTTGATGTTTTATCCCTTCAAGAGGCATTGACATCTTGTTTAAACTTGTTTAATGGAAGAGAATCGTATGAAGAATGTTCGGAGTGTGTTGTGGAAGTAATCATAGTGTTCAAGTTTATCGTGTTGTTCGATGTGGGTGTTGTTGGAGTTAATGATGATGTTGTGATTGAAAAAGACGTAATAAGATAAAATAATGAAGATGATAATCATAATAATCATAATGATGTCATTAGAAGTAGTTGTACATGGTAGCGAAAATAGTAGTAGTAAATCTTGATGGTGATGGTTTTGAATTAGCATTAATAATGGTTTGCCATGTGTGTACGAAGCTGCATTATCAGTAAAATCTTTTCATTACAAGAGATTAGTAGCAATTAAGAGGAACAGAAAAGTTGAATTAAGTCTGCATGTAACAAAACATATTTGTTGGAAAATTTCAACCAGCCAATTGAATCAGTTGGTCAAATGACAAAGGCAAAAACTGTTGGCTTGTCAAGACCTTTTTGAACTGAAAGTAGCCGAATTGAGTTAAAATAGGCCCCAAAGGGTCTGACGATCTTCAAAATTTAGCATGTCTCGGTAGTACTATAGAGCATTGGGAGGAGGAATGATTGGGACAATCATTTGAGTATGGTCGTACATGGTACATACATGCAATTTGAATTCATAGATAAATTGTCGGAGCAAGGAGAGAACAGGGCCTAAAAGTCGAAAGAGAGAGAGAGAGAAAGAGTGATGGGGCAAAAGGCAGAGAGAGAAAAAATTGAGTACGAAGACATTGGGAATATTTTTTATACAATCTGATGGTTTCTTGCAAGGGAAGACGAATTATCATTCTCATTATTCAGCCACAGTTTATGAATATTTTTGCCGTCCTTACTTTTGGGAGAAAGGTTGGAAAACAAGCTCTCACCATTGAAGTTGAACTGATTGCTCCGATTGCCCAAGTAGAGAATTACATTACCCTCTTTTGATTTGGGTTTATTTCTTAAGCTTTAATTTTTGGTTTAGTTTAGGATGGTTTGAATTTGGTAATGTGGAATCCCGCACAAAGTCGCACCTAGGGATGATTTGGGGGCTAAGGTTCATTTAATCAGGCAACCAAGAGATATCAGGGTGAGAGTTGACATCACATATCATTTTCATTTCTTCTGTTACCCACGAAGAGTGCCGAATTTTTTTTGATGATTTTTGCTTGCTTTGAAAGTATCGAGCAAGAAGTATTGCAAATGGACATAGTAGTTGAAGTTTTGGAAATTGCTTTTGTTTCACATGCGTCTTGCTCTAACTGAGGGGATCACATGAGGGTTTCTATGTATATAATAGATTGATTATGGGGGTTTCCTGTACGACGGAGCTGAAAAATCGAATGAGAAGATCGGAATATGGTGCTGTAGTGGTATTGGTATGACATTTTGGCTCTACTGCATGCATTTTTCTGTGTTCTGGAGTTTGGCGTGTGAATGTTCGTTTGAGTGAATGAGAATGTTTGTGTTTATGTGGTGGTTATTCGGTTAGTTATGTTTTTTTCGTGAGCAACCCTAGCTTGGCACATAGGGCATCAATTTGGCAACACTTATTTGTTCGGCCATCTTTCTCGACAACACATTAGGTTGCCGATAAGGATGAACCTCTTGTTGGCACTTGTTTGTTCTTAGAAATATGTTCCATGAGAAGGACAGGATGATTGCTATCCGTAGAACTCGCCCATGTAATAAAGTTCGTTGTTTTTCCCAGCCCCTTGGGATTGCTTTTGTTTCCGGCTAACAGGAGCTTGGGAAGATGCTGATGGTTGCTGCTTTGGGGGTAATTGTTGTTGCGATGCTGATGAAAGAGGAAGAGGAGGAGGAGGAGGCTGATGATGGTGAGGACGATGATGGTGGTGTTGTTGTTGGAGTTGCTGTGGTGGCTTAATCATTGCTGTTTGTGAGGAAGGCCCCGGGTGCGATATTCCGTGAGCCTGTTGCCACTTTCGCCGTTGAGACTTTGGTGGAACCTCTAAGGCTTGATCGTACGTGGGTGGAATACCTGAGCAAGTAGCATAGTCAGGCGGGGCTGATGCAGAAGATGAGGATGACTGAGTCGAACATGACTCTATGCAGGTACCTGGAGGAGGGGGTACCCCTCCAGATGACGAGGAAGACGCTATTTGACAGTTGGGATGGTGCATGTGGCGCGGTTGGGGATTATAAAAACGTTGCTGTTGATGTTGTGATTGTTGTTGTTGCTGCTGGTGCTGTGAATGGTAAGTATTGTTTACAGGGGCCAGAGGGACACTTTGCTGAAGTGGTGGACCTCCCGGGTGACCCGTGGGCGCTGAATGAGTGGAATGCATTGACTGTCCCGACTGGAAAGATGCTGACGACTCTTGCCTTTCAATGTTGTTCAAAGACTTTGAAGACGAGCATTGTCGGTCTCGACTGCCTGACCTCTTTGATGGTCCAGTAACGGAAGAATGACTCCCCATTGCTCCGTGAGGGGCTTTCATGCCCATGTTCTCCATCCGATTACTGTTTGTGAGTTTTTTATTGTCCACCACATCAATTTGATCTATTGAATCCATCTTGGTACCATGCATTGGGGAATCGTTACTTCCCTCGCTGGGATAGCCGTCTATAGGAGGTCGATTGATACTGCCTCTCCGTCTTTGATTTGTGTTCGAAGCGTGGCGAGTACTATGATCATGCAATTTTGACCGACCATCATCCGGACGTTTGACTCCACTTTGGCTTTCAACAGACCGATCACTACAACTACTGCCACCCATAGTCCCTTGGCGGCTATTAGATCGACTCCCTCTTTGACTCCGTTGACCTCCCCCAATGGTGTCGTTTTTATTATTCCCACTATTGCTGTTGCTTCGTCGGACTGTTGCAGTCATGGTCGTTTGTTCCAAAACTTCTACAGCATAAAGTTCTTCACAGCTGCTATTTCCCCCAAGACCAGCTTGAGGGCCCACAACATCAACCTGTCTGGGGCTTGGCCCCTGAAACGAAGGAAATCGTCCAGGCAGACCGTGAACATGTGGGCCCACCCCAAGGTTATCGTCGGTGTCGGGCGTCCTACTATGGGATCGAGGGTGAATCTCGTCGATGTCTTGATCGTCGTCATCAATCAAGTCACTACGTGGAAGCTTTAAGTCGGCATCGTGTGGGTAGCGCTGAAATGAGGATTGGCTGCCAAATCGGCCCGACTTTGACAGTCTTTTATTTGGTACCGTATGACCTTGAGAGCTCTGAATTATATAACCTTCTCCATCGCTCACGTAGCCATTGCTTCTGGAAGAGCGTCCGCCCAAAGGATGAAATCCCGTTCCCAAATCTCTTCGGTTCGGCCTGTGGCTGAACATTTGACCATATCCATCACTTTTGTAGCCTTCGCCATCACTCTTGTATCCCCCTTCATCCATGTAATTGTTCTCATTGGGAAATGACGGATCTCGTTCAATTCGAGCTCCAGGGTTCATTTGTGAGTTGTGTCCAGGTACCTGATGATAGCTGGCAGCTGACGCACTTCCCCCGAAAATGCCCCCAAAATGGCCAAAGCTTTCAGGGGGGAGTGAACCTGCACTGGCTTGGCGCATTAGTTGCCGTTGGCGAGTTTGACAACGCCCGTTGGCCATGCAAGGATTCGTTTGCTGCTGCTGGAGGTGTTGCGACGGCCTCATCATGTGGTTACGGCCATTAAAGTGGAAATCCGATGCATGAGTTGGATGCTCGTGATGTAGCGTTGGAATGCTTCCATTATCAAATCCCCTGGAGAAATGCTTCCCTCCTGTGTGCAGGTTGAGACCTCCCTGAGAGTGCTGTGGCTGATGTTGATTCGAAAGCATGTGTTGCTCGGACTGCTGGAAATGTTGCTGTTGTAGGTTTTGTTGTGAAAAACTGGGAAGGTGATGGTCTAGAGAGGCTACTGAAGGTACGGAACGAGAGTGATTTTGTTGTTGGATCAAGCCCCCTCCCATAATCATAACCATGTCATTGGGATAGTGACCCTGTTGAGAGGTATACCCACCCCCAGTGTTTCCCTGTTGTTGCTGATATGAGTGGCCATCATAATGAGCTCCCCTGCCACTTAGACCTAAAGTTGATGCATGATTTGGTATTGGAGTTGGATTGAACAAAGGAGGTGAACTGGATGTGTTCTGATCCAAGTTGGGAACGGAGCTGGAACCCCCCACCAGATCATGAGCTGAGGAACTCTTGAGCTGATGCTGAGATTGCTGATGTTGGCTGGACAAGGGATGATGGTGGTGGTGCTGGGGCGGTTGTTGTTGTTGTTGTTGTTGTTTGTTGTGGCCCTGGTGGTCTAAACCCGGATCACCTTGGGACGAGATCTCTTTCTTGAGTGACGGATCGAAAAGGAAGAACCAGGTGTGCAAATCTTCGGGTTTACCAACCAAAGAATAGCCTCGCTCATTTGGATCTAGATTTTTTGATGACACATCAGTTGATGATACGAGTCGCCATCCAAGAGGTTGAATGACTTCTAGAAGTAAGCATAGGAGATAGACTCCTCTGGTCTGATCTGAGTAGAGCCCTTCAGTGTCCCATGGGTCTCCCTCCAATTTCCATTCGATGCTTTTGCCATAGTTTCGAGGTCCCAGGGCGACCCAATGCTGTTTAATGGTCTCATTCATTCTGGTGGTAAGTTGGAGCTCAGACTCTTCGCTGATGTCCGAACTGCTGACAATCAGTCGAATGCGGTTGGTTTTGTTGAAACTTATACACATGTGTGCTTGCATTTGAGGCGACGCTTGACGCAACAAAAATGTTGATTTATCGTTGTTATGTCTCGATAGATCCATGGTCCCACACACTTCCCAACCATTCATTTTGAGTGTACCAATAAGACACGAGATAAAATAACGAGATTCAATAGCATCGTTTCCGTCAGCCCACCATGGACAACCACCCAGCTTAAACTCAGTAGTACCGTGGTATTCACGTTGCTTGAGAAGTTGAAGGTACCAAAACTTATTGACACATTCCTTAATGGTGGGAGTAAGTGAGGAGGGTACTTGAAGCAATCGGAGACGATCGTACCGGGATAGGATTAGGGCACAATATCGAATGTCCTCAAGATCAAGGTTGGGACACCATTGGAAGAAAAATGAGTCTGCGGCACCGGTAAAGTTGACATTGATTGCAAATCGCCATTGAAATGTGGCTAAGATCCTGGCCACTTCGATGATGATAAGCCGGGCTTGAATGGTGGATTTGCCTGAGTTATAGACTGCGGCACTCCATGGAGAACCTGCCAGCTTAAGACTTATAACCACACTCACACTTCTATCATCATCCGCAAGGGTCTGCTTAGACTTAATGCCCGGACTCCAGGTCAAGTGGATTGTCTGAAATGTGTCAAAAGAAAAGCGAATGCTTCAATAATGCAAAGGGATTTTTTTCCGAAACGCAGAACACCGAGTTTGAGAAGTTCTTTACATCTTCACAACTTTTCTAAATTTGTTGATCTACTTAGTAACAGAGTACCTTTCACGAAGCCCGAAATTTACAAGTCGTGCAAATCTTTAACATTTTCAAAAGACCCTCAAACTCATGCTAATGATTTCATGATCTCTTACCTTGATGATTTGTTCCACTGCTACTTTAGGTACGTTTATTAGGAGGATGCTATCTGTTGAATAGGGTGCGATGCAAATGAATTTGTGCGAAAAGCAATGCAATGGCATGTAATCATGTGGATCACGTAGCTTGAAGAATATCGTAGAGTGAGTTTGAAGGTCTCGGGCCAGATCCGAGGCCGTCACAACATCATAGCCATAGCAAAACAAGGCACCAAAGATGCGACAAAACACGACTTTGATGAGGGTCATATCTTCTTTGGAGGCTCTCACTTGAGCAAAATAGTCCTTATCCAAGATAATATCATAGATATTGAAGCGGCCTGTGAAACTGATCTGATAATCTTTAAAGATAACGTAACCAAATGTTTCAATGGGTACCAGTTGCTCAAGACGTTCATGTATGCACCGGACCAACTCTGGTCCCACATTGATCAACCGAATCTTGTTAGGCTCACGGAGCATAATTCCAAAATTGGACACTGGCTCCTGGACAGGAAAGCCGTTGTCTGACAACTCATATTTGGGTTCCAGCTCATCCATGATGGCGATTAGGAGATTCAACGCAACAGCCCAAGACTAACTACGGGTGAAGGTGGTTTTCTTCACCTAAGTGCACATAGCCATGGATTCCACATCATGGCCAACTGAACTAGAGCACTGGACTGGGGCTGCGAGGGAACCGCCTCTAACCAAAGGGCCATGTGGATGGCAACTTGGGCTTCATTTCCGATCTTAAAAGGCAACCGTTTTTCTATCAGACACTGCTTCTGGCGGCCAATGTGCTGTAACTGTGCAGTACTTTGGTGCTAGTGGTGTTGGTAGTGGTGATCTTGTTCCCTCTGCCTGTCCTTTCTTCCCTACCACTAAGAACAGACTAGTATGGGGAGCCCCTGGTGAAAGTCCAATAAACAGTCGGCAGGTTCAATAGCTCTTACTTATAAACCAACCCAGCCAGTCAGCCAGCCACTCAGAGAGATTTTCGTCTTTGCATTCACTGACGTTGCTCAAACGGGCGCGTCCTTTGCCTTCAACAATCCATGCCAAAGGCCAACACACAACGGTGGGAAAGAGGCAATGGGTAATGTTACGAAGTGTGGGCCTGATGGAACAGAGGCAAGGACTAGCATTAGGAGTTTCAGTCGTAATGGAAGGAGAAGCAGAAGTAGGCGGAGGAAGAGGAGGAGGAGGAGTAGGAGGAGGAGGATGGGAGAAGGAGTTGGAAGTAGGGAACAAGGCCAAACCCAAGGAGCAGAATAAAAAGAAAGAAGAATGGAAAGAACAGAAGACCGCCGCCATGCTTGCTTCTTCAAGCCAGCAAGAGTTCGCTCTATTCCTCCCTGTTCATTCATATCCAACATCCCGAGAGAAAGGTGCAGATCGTGAGGTTGGAAGATTTGCAGTCTCCCTCTTCTTTCTCTCTATCTGTAGGAACAAGAGCCTTTGGGTTTAAAGGACGCAGACCACTCTTTGCTTTGCATGAGGAGTGGGGGAATTTACCCTGATGAGCCTCATCTTTGAGCAATTCCGAACACTCAAAAAGTTCTCTATCGTTCTCTCTTTCATGGAGAAGCCAGTCCTTCTAAAACACGGCTAACATCATTAAGAACATCGAACTAGAAATTGCTTCCTCTATTGAAAGAGTCATTGAGCTACTAACAACTGAGGTTGATCCCATTTGAATAGTTCCTTTCATCCTCTCACCCAAACCGTTCTCACTTGCCCCTTTTGATGAACGATGTTACGTTCAAAGAATTGGATTTTGTAATTTCAGATTATCTTCTTCAAAATATAGTGGTTAGTCTTTCATTTTCATGTGCTTTTATTGGCAAAATTTGTTGATTCCAACTAAAAAATAAGTTACTTAACTTTTTCACGCCAAGGCAATTTGGCCAAGAATAACATAATTCTTTGTAACAAATAAACAGTTTTAGGTTAAGACAGGAACCCCTGTATTCATGCTATTATATAGGTTGTCCCTGGTTAAGGTAAAATAATACTTTCTTGCATTTTGGTCAGAAACAACCTGATTACTGTTTCCCATGACAAGGGTTATTCAAGCCCTTGTTCACTTCGTTTGTTTTCTTGTGGGAAAAATTGCAGAGCTATCTTTCCATTATTTTGTGTCGAGGAAGGATGGAACGAGGTTGAGATTAACTATAGCAGAACGGCTTGTAAACATTCATTAGTAGCATTCTACAACTTTGGCTTCCAACTTTAGATCTTGTCAAAAACTATCTGTTCCTTCGTAAACAATAAGTAAAATTCATTATCAATCAAGATCAATAACATCAGACGTCATCTAAAATCGAATTGGTAGATCAAATTTCATATAAACATTAATTATTGAAACTATAATAATGATTAACTCTCTTTACAGGGAATCCCATTCCTTGTAGCGGTATTGAAAAATCCGCCCCC
>CM021317.1:11035916-11077530 GCA_010645155.1 Tigriopus japonicus
TGTCATATTCCATGGGGGAAGATTTTAATATTTGCATTTTTTTCTTCCGAAGACTTAAGCCAATGGTGTGGTACCACTGAAAGTGGAATGCCATTGAAATTAAAAAATTCTTGAAATAACTACCCGTGAGCTCCTCAACCTCGCATTAACCAAGGCCCGGGCCTCTTGGCTTTTTTCTACCTACACTTTAATTAGAGGTTGCGTGAAAAGAAACTTTTGATGTTCCGTCCATCTGAAAAATCATTTAATATCTTGGCATTTTAGTTGGCACAAACTTTCAAAATCAGCTTTTTATTCCCATTAATTAATTAAATTGATCATCAGTTTATTAGGTAGAAAATAAAGATAAAATATGTGTTTTAGTCTTAAAAAAGAATATCTTTTCCCTCTCATCTTGGCAGAAACTTAAAGATCC
The DNA here is from genome assembly GCA_010645155.1 of Tigriopus japonicus. NCBI lineage: Eukaryota > Metazoa > Arthropoda > Copepoda > Harpacticoida > Harpacticidae > Tigriopus > Tigriopus japonicus. The sequence continues at coordinate 11,036,332 of CM021317.1, forward strand.
TTTTGTCCCTCTGAGCTAATTCCACTAAACATGAACAACTGGAATCTCTTGTCTGGATGTGTCCTCCCACTATTTTAGGAAAATGGAAGATGTTTTTTCTCATGTTGTAAAAATAAAATGGGAGTATTCTCAGTTTTTCTGTAATTGTCACCACCATGACCTCCTTCAAGACGTGATTTACACCCCTTTTGCTTCTTGATTTGTTTTTTGAAATGTTTGGTTTCTGAAGTGCTAGAAGAGCCTTGTTCAAGCCAATGGCGTTGTACACACTACCCACAAATTAACTTTCATTGATCATCATTTTGCCCTGTTGAACTAGCTCAAAAATTTTTGAATTGAATCCAGACCTTAGGAATAATTGGAACATTTATTTGGATGTTTTTGAATTTGAATGCCTCATGCAACTTCAAAGAACCCTCAATTTGGGTAACTGCAATAACACAGAGTCAATGGATCACACTGATTCTAGTCTTCTTGGCCTGAGTAGTTGCAAAGAATGCTTCCCAAGCCTATACTATATACAATAGTACTATACTAACTATGAACAAGTCAATCTACTTTCCAAAGAATTATCCAAGCAATCTCCAGAAATTGCAAGTGAGATAATAATGCAGACTTCTTGAGTCATTTGGAGCTTTTCCATGTAGTGTTGGTGTGATTTGCCAAATTTGGTCTATATAAATCTCTTAAACTAATCATGTAGCCAAAAGGTTGCAAAAAAGGATTTGAAGGAAGTCATGATGTTGAATGTTGAAATAACAAAGTGAAAAACCTTTCATTTCATTTTTACAACATTAGAAAGAAGTGTTTCCCATTTTCCTTAATGGGATGTAGGGCAAAAAATGACAATTGACCTTTAAGCCCTTGCCTATAATAGAAGTTTCCAGAAAAGCAAGAACTAAACATTTTTTACTCCTACTTACTACTCCAAAAAATCAGAAATGGCTGATTAACTTTTGCACCAACTAAAAATAGAGTGTTTTAGATGTAGTTTTCAGATGGACGGAACATCATTTTTTTCTCACGCAACCCCTAAAGTGTAGGTAGGAAAAAGCCAAGAGAGAAAATGGCATGCACAAATAATTATTTATTTCCAGTTTGTCAGAAATGTCTGCAGAAGCTAACAGAAAATGTTTGTTTGGGTTGATTTACCGCCAAAAAATTAAAGGTGAAAGAGATTTTAGAGGTCAAACATGTAAGTTTTCGTTGTAATCCTTGAACTTAAAAAGCAAAAAAACGGAAAGGAGCCAAACAGCGCATTCATCGGGGTCCCAAAAGCGGCAGATTTGCGAGAAAGCAAAAAAAATGGCAGCACTTGTATTTTTTCGCAAAAAATGCAGTGAGAGACCAATGTGGCTAAAAAATGTTTCAAAAAAATGTTTTTGGATGGAAAAAGTTAAGTCTATCAAAAAGAGAAAAAAGGAGAAAGAAATATTTTCTACCTTTAACTGCTTTATCCCTGCTCTAGTCACAACTAAAGGGTGGGAAAATGTGTGTTTTATGGGCCAAAAAATACCTTTTACGTGGAAAAAAGGCGTTTTATGTGATGAAAAGGGAGAAATGTGTTTTTTTCTGCACCTAAATAGTATTTTATGCTGTACATTTACAACCAACTGGCTTTTGCAACTTTTTAGTCATTGCATTCTTTCTATTTTGAATGAGCTGATTTTGAAGTTCTAAAAATTCTAAAAACCCGAGCAAAATTCAAAATTAATGCAAAAAGTTAGTAAAAATGTCAATGTGAAAACATTGACTAGAAGGAATCTATCAATCAATTGTTGTCTGTGATGTTGAATTGATTATTAAAGTTGACGCAACTTTGAAGATCCTCATACCCGGAGGGGAAAACCATAAGTAAATCTTTCCAGGTTTAAGAAGGAAAAATGCAAAAGAAACTGCATAGCACCCCACTATTATCTAGAATTGAGCGAAGATCGATCAAAATATGGCACTTTTTTTAAATTTTATTTAACTTTTTAATTTTTTTTAACTTTTCCAATTCCAAAGAAAATAATAAAATTGAGTAAATCTCCCTTCAATCTTAAACAAAATATGACTTTGTGCTCAATTGTGGAATGAACAGCACCAAGTTTGACAAAAAATTGTTTTGAAAAAATTGATATGATCATCATTTTGATACTAGATTGTGAAGTGTTCAATGAGAGTAACAAATAAATTTTTGCAAAGGAAATAAAATTTGACCATAATAAAGAACTGCCAAAATATCCGTGTTATATCCTGAAAATAGATTTTCAAGTCAAGAAGTTAAAATATGGCAAGATTCTGTTTTTTCAGACATTGAAAAAAAAATGAAAAATGAACCACTTGAGTGAGCAAGTGTTTTCAATGGGACATCCACAGAGGTTGCTCAAGTGAGTGTTTTAAAGCATAGTTCTAGCCAGTGATGCCAGGGTTAGTCGGGGGGTTAATCCCATCCAAAAAGTGTCCCGTTTATCTCCCTTAGGATAAACGGAATTTTCCTCTAAGGGATAAAGGGGACAAACGGGATTTTTCCACTTTTTCAAGCCTGATATCTTTATTTTTATAAATAAGTTCATTTTTTTGTCAATTTCTTATCTCCATTGTGCATGAAGTTTTCTGACCCAAATAATCTTCATGTACGAAAATTTCTTCAATTTTGTCTTGTCTCAAGTGAAATCATGCCTTGCTTGCCTCATGGGATGTCCTTGTCATCATTTAAGGGTGTGACTGCTTTTCCTTTAGAAATCAAATTTTACTTCATGATTTCCTGTTGAATCAATCCAAACAACCAAATTTTATTACATGGAACATGGATTTTTGGGAAACTAAAAGTGAGTATAGGTGGATGAATGCTTGTTTTTACTGGAAATTAAATTTTGTTCCTGTTTAGCTTTATTGACAAATTCTCTTAACAACAGTACTTGAGGGTTTCACATAAGTTTGAGAACAGTACAACAGATGCTGTTAAGAGTTACATATATAGTTTTTAGACCCAAAAATTTCAGGGCTCTGCAAAAAGCCAAATTAGAACGCACAAGTACCAACTTCTGAACCTCAACAAAATGCTTTGTACATAAAAAATTTTAAACATACTTTCCAATATCGTGTGCTTTAACTGGTGCCAGACATATTCATCATTGTTGATATTTTAGATTGCATAACCCTTAAGTTGTCAGTTCCCAAGAACCATGGGAGATTTATGAACTATTTTAGCCATATTGTTTAATTATGGTATTAGTTTTGATCAGCTATTTTTCAGGGATATCAAAAATTATTAAAACACATCCAAATTGGCTTTTCCGTTTATCCCCTGATTTATCCCGTTCATCCCCCCGATTAATCCCGTTAATCCCATTTATGGAAAAAGGGGATAAATAAAAAAAAAATTGTCCCCCCTAGAGACGCTCTAGTGACTAGAGCGTCTCCCCGACCAACCCTGAATGGTGCCAAAAAATATCGGATAGAAATCCAGTGGCGCCAGATTTTTTTTGGAAAATACCCCAGAAAAGTGGTAAGTTACGCCAAAAATTACCCCCAAAAATTCCAAAGTTGCAAAATTGCCCAGTTTGGGAGCAAAATTACCCCAACATTTGGATTGGCCATAATCACAAAATAATCTAACTTCTAACTAACACAGAAAAGACTTTACAAACTACCCCCCATGAGAGAGGGGCCAAAAATATGTAATAAAATATACAAATATTTAGTTTAGATATTAAGTTCTTCCAAAATGAAAGAAATTTTTTTTCGCAAATTGATTCAAGAACGTCTATGATTTTACTATATTCCTTGATTTTTTTTCAAACAAAATCAGATTTTTTTGCTTCAAAAATACTTAACTTTCTCAATAGTCAGAAAGAACTTAAATTTATCGATTTTTTTCCATTTTGTAACTTTTGCAACTGATAGACACCAAATTTTAGTGATTGTACGTTGGAAAAAAAAAATTTGGTCCTCTAAGCTTTTCAAATTACATTAACGATTTTAAAAAAAGAAGAAACCTTTTTATTGGAAATATGAAGCTGTTTTCCAAATTTTGGAGAGCAAAAAATACTAAAATCACTACACAAAGGCGCTTGAGAGAACCAGTTTTAACACTCTACTATTCTTCGATTTCTGCTTTCAATTTAACTTCTTTTATCAACGTCATTGAAAAATCTCAATTCAATGATGTTAAGTCCATAAAAGGGCTCTATTTGAACGTGCATTGTCTTATTTCCAAAAAAGACAGCACAAAGGTCAAAGTACTGGAGGAGTTAGCCATTGAGAGAGAGGTCTCCTTCATTTCTATCACAGAGACTTGGCTTCGTCCAGGAGTTTTAGACGAAGAAGTTGTTCGAGTACGCCCTGAGAATCCCATTTTCCCACATGGGGGCGTATGTCTATATGTCAGGATAGACTTACATTTAAGTCATGTTCATAAGTCGAATGGAGAAATAGAAGTTTTGATTTGCCACGTCAAGGCTCGTGATCTTACAATAGTAACAATGTATCAGCCACCTTCTTGTAGTTCTTCCTCATTTCTTTCGGCACTCGAATTTACACGAAAGGAGCTAGATCGAGAGGTTTGTTCTCGACTCTTGGTAGTTGCCGACTTAAATTTTCCGGCTAGCATTGTTGAGTGGGAGGTTAGTCCGGATGGGTACATTCCCATTTCGAAAACAGCATCGCTGTCTTTCGAAAAATTGGAAGAGTTTGCGAGCTTGCGTAATCTCTCTCAAAACGTTGGTGTTGCAACCAGAGCAGAGAGTGTTTTCTAGACTTAGTTTTTCCAACGACCCTGATCTGATCCAGTATGTCCATGTTGCCCTATGTAGTCTTTCAGATCATCACATTCTTGAGACAGGGTCGACCATTACTCAAAAGCCGGCGAGCTCTAGAGTTAAACGTGCTCAAAAGGTGGGCGTGGCCAAGTTTAAGTTCAAAGATGAACACTGGCCCATTATTGTTGAAAGATTAGGCGAGTTAGACTTGATTTCCATTCTAAAGCAGGAACCATCAATAGATAAAGCTATAGATAAGCTTCTTTCACTTTTTGACGAGGTTTGTTTCTCCAGTGGTATTCCAGAAATAGTTGCAAAAGGTAGGCCATTGTCTAGAATTCCAAAGGTTAGAAAGAAGTTGTTCAAACGGAGTTGTCAGCTTTCGAATAGACTTCGGCGTACTTCAAATCCAGTAGTTGTAGCTAGCCTCCAAAATAAATTGACCTTGGTTCAAGTTAAGATTAGGGCCTCCATTGATTCTGATTAGATGGGAAAGGAAAGTAGAGTTGTCCAGGAGGTTAAGACCAATCCAAAGGAGTTTTTCTCGTTCGCAAATACAAAGAGAAAAATGAAGCATCCTGTAGGACCTTTTGAGGTCGACGGTAAAACCGTCAATGATAATGAGGTTATGGCCAATATGCTTGGAGATCAGCTCTCAAGTGTATTTTCAATTCCAAAAAGGGTAGTCGGAGCAGGCCATGACTGTAGCAATGTTGTTGATGAGACTGGCATTGATAGTCAGAATAATCGATTGGAGGATCTAGTAGTCACAGATCAAGATGCTTTTGAGGCCATCAAGAGCTTAAAGCTCTCGAGTTCTCCTGGACCTGATGGTGTGACATCTCAGTTTCTGATGAAATGCTCACAGATTCTTGCCCCAGTTTTCTCCTACTTGATGCGTCGCATCTTAGATCAGGGCAAATTTCCCTCTTCTCTAAAAGTAGCTCATGTTGTTTCAATTTTTAAGGGTGGAGATAAGTTTCATCCTAGTAATTATAGGCCCATTTCACTGACCTCTACAATGACCAACATTTTTGAGAAGATCATGAAGTCCAAGCTTGTAGATTATTTGGAAGTCCATGATTTAATTCCTTCTGGACAGCATGGGTTTCAAGCTCATTTTAGTATAGTCAACCAACTGGTTCCCCATATTGAGCAGATTATTGAGGGACTTGAAAGTCACGAGTCAGTTGATGTAGTCTATCTTGACTCTGCCAAGGCCTTTGATAAGGTAGATCAAGGTCTTTTGCTCAATCAACTCAAAGAGTTTGGGATCCAGGGTAAGGTCCTGAACTTTTCATGAAAATTTTAGATGCTTTTTAGATATTTGGGTGTTACATATGAACATGTTATCAGTTAATAATTAGAATTTAAAAAGTCATTTATCACAAATTTGGATACTTAATGAAATATTTTCGACCGCTCTAATCATGTCTGATTTGCGCCCTGACATCATTCGTTCCATTCTCGACTCAAGATGAATGCCACTGTGACAGCTTTTCTTTGGACAAAAGAAAACAAATTTTGCCCCAAAAACTATATTTGGACAAAAAACGGGCAATTTTTAACTCAATGAGGCTTGAATTAGTGATGGGATTCAATCTGTTCAATCTATAAGTGCTGCCATCAATGTCATAGGTTGATCTATCCCTGGTCTGTTGCAAGAAATAGTGTGAAAGCTTACTGGACCTTGATGGCACCCCTGGTCTAATGTCTTCACTTTTTGAATATTCTCTATGAACAAACGCATTTTTCACAGGAGTGACAAGTACTGATGGGATCAAGTTGCAACTTGAAGAGGAATTTGGGCCAAGCAACAATTTTCAGCTTTGCTTGAAAGCTTGCAAGCAGGTTCAAGCATATCCACTCCATTTCAGGTTTGACAGTTAAACTTCAATTTGTTGCTCCCAGAAAAGGAGTCAAATGGTTTGCACTCAAGTTTAACAAAGCATGCTTGATATGCTTGATAGGGCTATCCCCTAGGAAGGCAAATATCTAAGCAAAAAATTGGCAAATTCTGTAACAGGATAGAAGTTTTTGGTTTTACTTATACATCAGGCAAAAAGGACCACGATAGCTTGGCAAACCTGCCATCAACTGTAGGTCCTCTGAGCTTTGTGCCTTGAAGCCTTGAATGTACTGATGGATTTCGAGCAAGTTTTCGAGTTTCGAACTCAACGAACCGAATTAAAAACGAACCGAACCTCCCCGAACTTTTGAGTCTAAAACCGAACCGGAAGACGGACTTTTTTGTCATTGCGTTAAAAAAATAGAATCTTGGTTGTGTTTTCAATCCCATCAATCTCAACATGCCTTGTTAAAAAGTACTCTTCATCCTCCCAACAATACAACATCATAACTGTTGATCATTTTAATCTCAAATTGCTTTTTCAGTGGAGACTGTTTAATCACTTTGCATTCTTTGGTTTATTCTTTACTCGCTCTCTACGATTACCTTTATGGCAAGCCTACTTCACATTGGTAGGGTGACCTGAAACATGAACGGTGAAATATTTTGTCAGCTCTATTTGGTGGATATCAGAATTGCTTTTGTTGTTGGTTCTTTGTTTGTAAAGTAAGAGTGTAGGCATCTGCAGACTTAATGGAATTTTTATGATGTTAAATTCACAAAATTATACTCTCAAGTATTTCAATTCAGTTTAGGTCAGTGGTCATCCTCAATTTGAGACTGATAAGATTAATAAATCCTTTTCCGGTTAAAATTATCACAACATACCGATCAAAGCGACGAGACATAAACCCGATGAGTAAAATATAAGCAAAATGAAACTGATTGTAGCAAATGCGTTGTATTGAATGGAAAAATCACTTTCCAAAGTTCCTAAGCTCGCCAGTTGGTAAAATTGCCAAACATTGAGTTTCAGAAGATGAAAGCAAATCCATTAGTCCAAGACCGAACCACCCTGAAAGATCAGGGATGTCTCCTTTATTATCAATGTACTTTAAAAATGAGTCATAAGCCATTTTTGATGTGAAACCTAGTTCTTGGTTCTACATTTTTTCCTGAAGTAGTCAGTCTCTTTGTCATCCCTCATAATATTCAGACGGTGTCTCAAATTCCTCCAATCACAAGGGTGAGCCAAATATGCAAATATTCAAAAATTTGAAAATTTGGCATGACTGATTAAAAGAGCGGCCGAAAATATTTCATTAAATATAAAATATTTAAGTTAAATATTTTGTGTTTTTGAGCGGTTTTTAAATATTTGGGCTTTTTCTTCCAAAATTCAAAGAAAATTCTCTTTTTTTCATTGCAATATTTCAAGAATCTCCATAATTTCAGTAAATCTTTTGAAATTTTGACAAAAAATCTGACCTTTCCAAAGACTGCATTGTCAAAATCTCCCAATTTTTTTCGACTCTTTGTGAGGGGAATAGGCAAACTCAAATCAAAAATATGCGTGAGAAATAAATATTTTGGTCAGCTTGGCCTCGAAAATTACTTTAAGCTAAAACAGAAAACCGTAACTCCAACAAGAAAAAATATATACGGAAACTCGGGTTTGAATATTCAACCAAACCTTAAGCAGTAAAATATTAATTAAATGTAGGGTATAAATAGGGACTGTCAAGAATAATGAATTTTAATTGCATAATATGATTGTTTAGTACAAAAGATTTGTTAATTTATATTTCTACCATTTCCAATTTTTCATCAATTATTTGGATTTTTTAATCAAAATTTTCAGAAATGCCAATTTATTGACCAAAACTCTTCACAAATTTAAATATTTTTTAAATATTTGGTTGTGATTTAAATGTTTTTTTAAATATTTTGATGTTTTTTTTTCTTAAATATTATTTAAATATTTGGGCTTCAAAATTAAATATTTTCGGCCGCTCTACTAATTAACAATAGGTTCGCACCAAACATAAACGAACCGACCGAAGGACCCTAAAATCGAACCGAACCATCGAATTTCAAACCGAACTTGTAGTTCGATCCCATCAGTATCCCATCAGTAATGCTTGGTTTGGCGTGCGGCAGCTGAAATGGAAATAAGACCAGCTTGAAAAATTGAAGTGCATGATTGAATTTTGATTGAAATTGAATAGCTTGGAAAATCCCATAAGTAGTGCAAGTGTTTTGTTTTACATGAATTGGCAGTCACAACGAAGTAAAAAAATGACCGAGCAGATTGGAAATCAGATTGAAATCCATCAGTAGTTTGAAGGAACCTGGTTTTCCTTGTTTTTAAGTCTTGTCATAATTATGAAACATTTCAACTTTGGGTGATATTGATTATTGGGGAAATATTATTGAAAAAAAACGGGAATTTCACTTTTTCACATTTATGGAGCAAATTACCCCAGATTTTAGAGTTTTGGGTAATAAATACCCAATGGCCAAATTTGCTACCCAATTTTTGTCCAAATTTCCCCAGAAATGGGTAACTACTCAGCACCTGGATCTAGTACCACTGCTGCTAGCGGTAATACAGTGCCATAGGCTTTGTTGTGTTGCTAGGCCCATTTTGACAAATTCAAGTCATTTCAATTACGGCATGTATTCAAAAAAGCTAGGTTCGTGGAAATGATCAATATTTCATGTAAGGATCTGTTGGCTTGAGTTGGGTCAATAATATAGAAAGTTCAATTTCAGGTTGATTAAATAAAAAGCACATAAGCAAGCCTAGTACTACTGCAAAACTAGCACTTAATTGCGATCCAAAAATAATTTAAAGATGCATATTTTTCATCTGATTCCATAGAATTATGTTCATTTTGAGATGTTTCCCATAGGGAGAAATGAAATAGTTTTTACTGCTTGGATGATCTAATGCAGAGGTCGGCAACCGGTGGGCCGCGGCCCACATATGGGCCCAAGGGTGGTCTTTGGTGGGCTCAGGAGCTTTGACGAAAGTCCAAAATAGCGGACCTGCGAGACCTCGTTAGTACTGCACTCGTGGGCCCGAAGCTCTTTGAACATTAATTTGTAGGCCCTTGAACCTACCAACATGTGTTTGGTGGGCCTCTGACAACATATAACCAAATTTGTGGGCCTTGACCCAAAAGTGGTTGCCGATCCCGGATTTAATGTATCTCATTTTTAACAGAATAAACTGAGCATATTACTAACCAGGTGCAAGCAGAGGCATCTAAAAGTCAAATAATGATAATTTCCAGGGATCTAGACTCACTGAATACACGGAAAAATTGAAATGACTTGGATTTGCCAAAATGGGCCGAGCAATCCAGTACAGCCAACAGCCCTGTTTTACAGCTAACGAAATAATTTAAAATGTTCACTTTAGCAACCTATGTGCATGTCCCATTGAGCTCTAAATATGTATTGTAGGTTTTTTTAATAGTTAATTTGGTAACTTTTTAGGTGCTTAACACTATATCCTGCGGAAACTTTCATAAATGAAGTAAATCAAAGTTGCTTACCGTGGTTTCCTGAGTCTGAAACATATCCCATCGTGTTTCAGTATTTCCATAAATACTTTTTAAGCGTTTTTGGCCACTTTGTGGAACCAGGAGTGAAGAGCCATGGAAAAAGTACAAAATACTGGGCCCCAAGAGCCATCCATTGTAATTTGTTTGACAACAATTCGGTAATCGTTCATTAGCGGGCCTTTATACGCCCCATTCTCTGTTTTGGGCGGCCATAGCAAATTTAGTCCTCCTAAGATCACTATTTGTAAAAGAAAATTTGCAAAAAAGGCCCTTGTAAACTTTAAACATCAAGCCAAGGAGATGTCAGTGTAACGGTTCACGGCGCATATTAAGCTGGAGAAAAAACTTGAAGTTCCGAAGATATTTGAGACCAGATTAGAAATGTGGGGATATTGTTGCGTTTGTAATTGAGTTCTGGTAATTAGGTCACGGGCCAAAATTTGATGTATTGTCACTTAAAACTAATGATGGACCGAAGGGGCTCTGAACCGAAACCGAGACCAGCTCTTAATCAACCGGAGCAGCATACTACAAAATCATATATTTGCAAAATTCGCATCAAAAATTCAAATTGCTTGTGTTTGATGTTGGGCTATTGAAAATTGAAAAAATCTGAAAATTTATGTTTCAGAGTTTTTTTTGGACCAAAAAAAAAAAATCGGTTTTTTTTGTCAACCCTTTATAGTGCGTGTCTGCTTTCGGTTTCGGGAGGTATAATCGAAACCGATATCGAAACCATAATTTTGGCCCATCACTACTTAAAGCGTGCTTAAAAGCATATTTATGAATATTTTCTTTAGTCTTTAGTAATTGGTCATGACGGATTGTCTAAAACATTGGTGAATTTTTTTTTACAGACCAATAGTAGTGCAACGGATTTTCAAAATTTTCAAATTTAGAGCCCACATTTTTGGAGTGAAAAGTGCGCTTTATTATCCCGAAATCGGACTTTGTTGAAGCCAAATTAGAAGATTGGCTATATTCTAAATGGCTTTTTACCAGTTTTTGGGCCGTGACCTTATAAAAAGAACTCAATTTCATTTGTGGCATTCTCTCTTCACCTCAAAACTGATCTCAAAAGTCTCTGGAACTTGAAAATAACTTTTCAAACTCAATTAAGCACCGTGGGTACTTTATGACTAAGTGACTTTTCAAGTCCAAATCCAAGTTATTTGCTCTCTTTTTGACATTTATTTGCACTTTCAGCCTTTTTCTGCGCTTTGTTTTGCACCTTTTTGGTACATTTTTCCGCGTCTTTTGTTAACTAAAAGGCTAAGGCACTTTTTGCCTGTCCCTAGTGATAAATATAAGATATAAAATTACATTTATATATTTGGTCTAACAACAATTTACCAGACAGATTGGAGCAACACTTGAACTTAAGATTGATATTAAGATTAAGATTAAGATTGATATTAGTTTTGTTTCAAGTTCTTTTTCATAGTGCTTTAGCTTCATGATAAAGCCACCGTCGCTAGTGTTCTGATGACGCTTCTTTCACATGAGCTTCTGTAAATTTACTCTGTTCTTAATCCCTTTGTTCACTCTGATTATTATGTGAACTATCTGGAACCATGGCTGACCGGAATCCTACCGTCATGTAAGTTGTTCCAAAACCGGGAGAAAAGTGTGTTAAATCCTTAATTACTCAATATTTTGGCAATAATTCCTCAAAATAATTCTTTGAAAGCATATATCTGTCTCTTGGACGTTAAAATTTGTGCTCATTTGTGTGATAAACCATCTACAAGCCTTCGTAGACATGTTTGAATGAAAGAACTCGCTCATTTTACTACTATGGAGACAAGGAAGTTGGCCCTAGCGGAAAGAAAAAAGCTTGTCACAAACCTAGGCCAGACCAATCCAGTGTGCTTCCGAAAAGCGAAACCTGATTAGCAACAAAAAATACCTTTAATGAAAATTATCGACAAGAATATTTTCGTGGAAGCACAGTTTATCTTTGCGCTTTTGAGTGGATTTACTTACCATGACATGATAAAAATAAAACACCCACGTGACTGTTAACCTGTTTCTGTGTTTTTATTGCGTTTAATTAGAAATTAAAGTCTAGCGGTAAGTTTCTTCTTTCTTATTACTTCCTCTTCAGATCTCGAAGACATTTCAATATTTAATCAATTGGTGAGTCGAACCTTCCAACATTATTATCATCTTGCAGAAGAACACTGTCAGCACCGAATTTTGTACTGTCTCCCTCTCGACAGACCCCTGAATGCGGTTTTGTGGCTCGAAAGTACAATGATTTTTTTTTTCAGTTTCGTCTAGTTTGGCTGAGGGTGGTTTCCTTGCGAAGAATTGGGAGTGGTCTGGATCTAAAAGTAAGTTTGTTCTCCTCATGAATGGTTCAAGTCATAGCATTACAATCAGTACTAATGGTAAACATAAACATGATTCACTAATAATAGTAATGGTTCTAGTCCTAGAACTCTTTTCAAGAGAATGAAACTAATGAGAAGTTTCTTAAATATTTAAAAATCTCGATGATATCACAGTTGGAGGGCATTCTTATTAATTGTTCTGGGGGTTCTTGACTTTGAGGTCCAATGAACGGTTGAAGGAAATCAATTGCAAAGGGCTGAATTGGTTTCTTTAAAAATTGAGAATATAATAATGATGATTGTGAAATTTCAACTCGTGAATTAAAAACCGTTTTCAATTGTCGTGGGAATTGAACTTGTCCAAGGGGGTTGGAAGTAATTAGTTTCCCTATCATTTGCCTTAATACTCTTCCTATTTACAATCACGTCTCGGAAAAAGCGGGACAGAATGATTCGTTTCGTCATGTAGTTGCTATTATTTGCTAAATAAGTGGGGAGCTCAAACGAGGAAGATCATTTTTCAAAACAAGAAAGATTAGCTCTCGAACTTGTCAAGGGTCAAAAATGAATGGGCATAATCAATTTGAGCTAATTTGTTTTGTTCTTCAATGGGATGAAATGTATTCTCATTTTAGAATCAGTATTGAATTCATAATGGATGACTTTTGAGGCAAATGGGAAATTGATTCCCTAATGAACTCGAATCCCCAAAAGTGGGCTGGAAGATTTTGGGTATGGATAGAGACGCAATCGCGAGAAAGAAGAAGAAAATGAAATTCCTAAATAGAAAAATGAACGGAGAGACTGAAGGCTGACAATGGTTTGAGGACGTTTTTCTTATCTATAGTACAGCACCGGCAAGATCAGGCCTTGGTTTCTTCGTTTCAATGGTTTGAGGAATGAAGAGATCAGTCGCCATTTTGACCACAAACACAGAAAAGGAGGTCTGGTTGTGGCTGGGCAGCCCGAGATCAATGGGGGATTTGAGTTTGGGTTTGAAATGGACGTCTTTGGCAGTTTTTCACGGTAACAACCTCAGTTTCCGTTTTTGCAGTGTTGCAAATGCTGGGTAGCATGTAAAGTGATTGATGAGATGATGATGGTGATGGTTCATGGCCTCCAACTCCCTCAATAACTTTGAAGCGTCGGTGATTTCAACATACAATCTTTGGGTTTGTAGTTGTTATCAGATGTCCCCGAGGTCAAGGATGATTTGAACTCATCTTGTTCCACGCCAATCCCTCTTCATTTTAGGATTGGCTCTACTCATCTCAGGTGTCAATCATGTCTTTACTCCGATATCCTAGTTTCTTGGCCAGCTCATGGAGGACATCCTTGAATATGACCGGGTCCACATTCTGTCCCAAGAGATAGAGCAAGAACCAATCGCCCACAACGGTTTTGTCCATGATGATTTCAATGCACTCGTTCTTGACTCGACGATACCGAATCTTGAGCAGATAGGAACGGAAGCCCCCAGAAAAGATGATTAAAACGCGATAAACCACAACCAAGAACGTGAGTGCCCCTAGTGAGAGCATCCAGAACCACAAGAAAATGTAGATCTTCTCGTTGAATATGTTTAAAGGCAAAATGCAAAGAGCGTCGTGCTTCTCAATCTCCCCTGAGGTTCCAAATTTGTGGAACGTGCACTTGGTCATCCTCGGAAAAATATAGACCATGGGGTCGATGCGATCCTCTTGATCTCGATCCGCAAATGACATGACCTCAATTCCGAATGTGAGGAAAGTTCCATCAAAGAACCGATCCAAAAGGAACATTTGTCCTGAAACATAATAAATCACGTTCAATCCATGGGTGTGCGAATTGCGCCTCCTACTTCTTCAACTCATCTTGCTATCTGCCTGTCTGTCTGTTTCCCCGGTCTTTCCTTCTCTCTGTCTCTTTTTTACCCTGTCTATCTAAAGGAACGAGGAACTGGAGCAATTCAATTTTCCTTTTCCCCTATCCACCTCCCCCCTTTTGTTGAAACCCAACTCAAAACATGGTATGTCTGGAATACAAGACAAGGTAGTCCTTAACAAACATCGGTAATTGGTTCTCTCTAACTGATTATCTCGACTTTACACAGTCATGGGAATTGGAACCAATTTAAATGAAAGAAATCAGTAGGAAACTAGGCCGGGCAACCGTGGGTTGCGTAAAAGTGCAATCGTCGATAATCGTCGAAATTCGTCTTTTGAAGTTATTGATGCGTGTCATTTATTTACAAACAAGATTAAAAAGCGTGCAAAAATATTACTCTCCAACTCTCATTTGATGATCTTTGCGAGTGTCTCAAAATTCGATGAGATCTTTGGACATGTATCCAAGTTTCCTGGCCAACTCATGGATGATCTCTTTAAAGACCATCGAGTCAATATTCTGTCCAAGCATGTACAGGAGAAACCAATCTCCCAATTGGCTCTTCCGAATGATCAGGTTGATGCATTCCCGCTTAATGAGTCGGAATCGCAAGTAAAGAAGATATGCTCTGAGTCTCGGTGAGACGATGATGAGGAGTCGAAACAAGTTCACCAAAGCGGTCAGGCAGCCCAAAGAAAGCAACCAGAACCACAAGAAGATGTAAATCTTCTCATTGAACACGTTTATAGGTAGAATGCAGAGAGCGTCGTGCGTTTCGATGGTGCCTGAAGTACCGAATTTGTGAAACGTGCACTTGGTCATGCGAGGGAACACGTAGATGAGCGGGTCAACGCGATCCTCGTTATCCCGAAGAGTGAACGAAATCACCTCGATCCCAAACGTCAAGAATGTCCCATCCAGGAATCTGTCTAGAAGGAGCAATTGGCCTGAAATCAGAAATCAAGGCACACGTTGCACACACTTGGGAGTTGATCATCGGATTATTTTAACAACCACACGAAGAAGCAGTCAGTATGTATCCACCACCATCATTGCGTTAGGAAAGAGCGAAGAGTGAAGCTTGCCGAGTCAGCCCAAGCTAGAGACAGATCGAATCACCAACGAGAAGGAAGATGCGTCAAGGCAAGCTTTCTGACAATTTGTCATACTGTACTACACGTGCTTCAAAATATGAAAAAACGGAAAAAATCAAGTCTACACTACCCACCGAAGGTACATACTGAAATACACGAAAAGCGATTTTGGTGGGAATCTGACACGTACCAAATACAAGACCATACTGATATCTATGCTATGCGCAAAATACAAAGCAACTCAATTCGTTGAAGATAGAGACCCTATCTAATGGTATCTAGTTGAGAACATACCTATGACGTTGATGAGAGCCAAAAGTTCACAGAAGAAATATCTGTAAGCCCAGAAGTTGTGGTTCTTGAGATTGGAATATAAGTAATCTAAGAGAAGCTTCTTCTTCTGACGTTTTTCCACCTCGGAGATAATCCCCAAATCAAGGTCCATCATTAGGGCCTGGATTTTCCCCGCCTCCCAATTCTTCCATAGCCATCTGGGAATGTAAAATAGGATTGCCTGAAAGTAGAAAGAGAAAACAATGCAGGAATGATAATAATATCTTGCTTGGAAGAAAATACACGCCAACGGACCAGTCAGATCATAATTATTACATTCACTATTAATAGTGCTTGTGTATCCTAATGGTTCCTTGTCTAGAATATCATCATCATCGTTTCCCCTCGCCTCAAGGACCTCTTGCCCGATCATTATAAGAGACCCCTCTTAACAATCATAACTACCTATACGAGATGTTCTGCTACATGACACCAGTAACCATTCGAAAATCGACCGCAACTATTTGCATTGTAAAATAAAAACCAAAGCTCTCAACAGCCTCCAAAGGACCATTTGACTTTTAGAAGTACGTAATTTTCCATTTCATCTACAAATGCGATCCAATGAAACTAGCAAAAGGTTTACTCGTACTATGAAGTTGAACGAGCGTACGAGCATTTCGAATTAGGCTAGTTGGTCGACCAAATAGCTCAGTAGTCTCTAGCCGCTGTTTGATCGCGCTAACCCTTTTCTAATTCTGGCGAGTGCTGGTTTGCTCTGCCAAATTGTATACCCACGCCGAATGACATTGGGATTTCGAAACTGGGGCAATTGGAAAAATATGTAGTTTTGGGCTGACCAGCAAGGAGGTGGGTGACACAGCATATCAATCGTCGCCATTTTCATTTTCCTGAATAACGAAGATCGTTTTTCAAGTTATAAAAATGAAGGGAGAAAATTCGGAAAACTCAGGCAAACGCCAGTTTCAAGTGCTTCATGTCGCCATGGGCGAAAACACCGTGCCTAGTCAACCTCATTTCTTGTCCATGGTGAATAAAAACACCAAAGAGCTCTTCAAATTCTTCGATCAAATTGCCCAAGATGTTGACTTTACATTGAAGGTAAGCCGACGATATTTGTAGCAACGTGTAAATGATATACATTCGACGATTGATTGTCCTTCCCAGGAGTTCAATGATTCGATCGTGGAACAAGGTGGACCATTGTCGATCGGCCAAGCCATTGAATGGAGAATTGGGGATCTCCGGGAGTTCTTGAAGAACCAGAGGAACATTCTCTACAAGTATGAGGTGACAACATACACGCCGTGCCATAGCATGGTGACCATAGTGGGCGAGGCCTCCATCCTGAAGCACATCATGGACGAGTTTTGCATCAAGGGACGCGTGCTCCAAAGTCGCAATTGAACGTGTCGGTAGTGTGAGAGCGCATTGCATATGTTCAGTAATTGACAAGGGCATTACTCACCTTAATTGGCTTCTTGTGTCAAGATAAATGATCCGCATTTGGGTGGAGAGATGGGGAATCTAATTCGATTGCTGCTGCTGCTCCTACAACTACCAACTAGTCAATCCAAGTGTGTGACTGACGAACACAGTACACAGGTTCATAAGTTTGCGTCTTCAAAGGCTAACCGACTCAAAGTACAAAGCTCGAATAAAACCTATCAAGAAGCGTCCGCCTTAAGCCTTGTCTTTTGGATGTCCCCTAATTACCATGACCCAATAATGTACCCGTATAGGACTGCCCATTAGGAGAATTACATATTCCGCTAGAGGCGCCAAACGAGATCATATTTCCCTCACGTTCAACTTTGGTCCCCAGTCACATCTCTCATATCGAGGTCACCCTGCACAATAGCATCGAATTGCGATGATGAAAAAGTACACTTTATTTTTCATTATTTGTAGCAACGTACGTTAGTAATGGCCTATTACGATGAAATTACTCATTTATGGTTGGTTTAGACACAACCGTGTACGAAAGGTGATTGTTTTTTTGTGAAATTAAGTAGTCTTTAAATCTTGTTTTTTTGCCAAATGAGTAGTTAGCCAACCAAACAAGAACCAAAGTTTCTTTGAGAGATGTAAAGTATCAGCCTTTTTTTGCTTCTCAGGTTAATCAAGCTGCGCCACAATCGTTACAAATACTGTCATGATCAAAGCTCTTCCAGTCTCTCCAAAATTTAGAACGCAAAAGTACTCATAATGTCAAAGTGAGCAGAAATTATTTTAAGCTGTCAGATTCTGCACCTTGTGTTTGAAACTCAATTTGAATTATCATGGTCGATTAACTGACATGCAAACAAGTGGAGCTTATATGCGCTGAAGAGTAGTAGTTGTAATTTTTCTAAGAAACAATTCTGAACAACGTCAGTTTGCATAAATTTTTAACAACTCAAATCATTTTTTTGATGTTTGAGAAAAACCAATTCCCAACACTTTTTTTCAAATTGAATCGCCACCAGCTGAGACTGAACCAATTCTGTGTTCACCCATCTTCAACATTGTTCCATGGAATAAACCACCCCTCTGCCTGTGGCCAGAAAGTGTCGGATTTCCCCGTATTATGTCAGGCCTGATGAATGAGAGCTACCATGAGTTAGTAACGGACTAAGGAACAAGAAGGAACACGCACGCTTTAGGGGGAAGGGAAGTCGATGGACGAAGCAAATGGTGCTTAATGGTATGTCCGATTCTGTTTCTGAATGGGGATTATAGGGACAAGTGGTCAACAAATTAATGGATTCCGTATTTTTCGCTAATCCCTCGTGCGTGGGCTTGGTGCCATTCGTCGTCTTCATGAGTGACACGGGTCTTGATGGTCCATGGATCTGTTTCTGATGATCGTGATTGGGTTTCCAGCCATTGCGTTTTCCCCTTAACTGCACGGCATGTCGTAAAAAAGCATTGTAAAAGCAAAAGCGAATTCTCACCACCTCGACAGTATTTAGTTGTAATCAAAGGGACCACGACTGTCCCAAAGGTAATGAGGCAATTGTGACAGGTGTCGGAGCAAGTCTGCCCAGATTCGGTCCAATGTGGCGATATTCATCAGTGTCATGTTTCACAAAAGTAGATTGGACTGGGGGTCGCACGCATGTGAACTTTCAGCTTCACTTAACGCTAACAATCCCATGTTCCACGAGGTCCTCGCTAAGTGGTTGTTGTCCGTTCCTATCCTCCATTTGATCTTACTCGGTCTCAGTTTGTCCTCGGCTACAATTGAGGTTTATTTTGACGGCGCAAAGAAAAACGAGAACGAGGAATGCCATGCAGACACCAATTCAAATTTGCATTGAGGATCGACAGTTTCGAGGAGGGGGAGATTTTGGTTCCTCTCTGCTTTTTTGGCTCGGCGTTTTCTTCAAGACTAGAAAATTCAATTTGGTACAAAAGCATCTCATTGGCTTCTGCAGAGCATCCTGAGATTATCCAGAACAAAGACTTGATAAGCTTGGCACGCAGAGACAGGACAATTTTCAGGGAGCTAAACAGCCACCTCGACGATTGCAGGTGTCTTCTACGTCAAGTTGGCTTTTCACTTTATCATGGCATGTTCCTAAATTGATCCAAAACAGACTAGCATCACACATCATCATCATCATCTTCATGTGAAGTACATGGCATGGTGGATCCTGGGGCAATGTCAAAGCAGATACAACGCAACAGACACACGTACTCTCACATGTACAGTACAGTATTCATTGTATTGAGCGAGTCTATTCTTCGGAGATGAAAGTCGTTGAGTGAGAAATTCAATTTCATCCTCAACAATTCTTCCCTTCTACTGACGATGGGAATGAGGAGCAAGTCACCGGTTGTCTCATTGCTTCTTCTCCTGCATACAAGGGATACTTTTTTTATACTCTTATAAAAAGGAATTAGGATCAAATTGGCTTTGTGAACAGATCCCATTTCTTTTACAGTAAACTAGTCAGAGTGAAAGGGGATGAAGGCAATGGGGAAAATTGGAACTTAGATCCTGGGGACACAGTGGTGTTGGGCAGCACATTCATGATGAGGGGAAGAGGAGGATTGGATACAGAGGGATATAGAAAGAATGGGAGGATCTGGCCCGTGGGAGGGGTGATCAGGCGATAGCTACGTATGTAGTACGGGTGCGAAGAAGGAGGCGCTGATGATGATGATGATGATGGTGATGATGATCATGACGGTGATGATGATGATGGTGAACATGTTGGTGGGGTAGCTTCGATTTTTTCGGGTGCTTACCCACTGATACACGCATTCAGTTCAATTATCTCTCCCTCCCGCCGACTACAAAGGAAGACTTCAAAGACTGATGGGTTTTCAAACAAGATAGAAGCTTTCAGCTTCGCTGTGCGTACGATACCGACCAAGCTAGTAGCTAGCAAGAAAGCAATAAAGGACTAAGTGAGATTTCATTTCCATTTCCAAGATTCCCTGGCCCGAACGAGCCAAGTTGTGCGTGAAATGTGGAAATTTACTAGAACTAAAGATCGTTCAAGACAATTTGTCCTTTTGTTTGCCGGGGCAAAAAATGTGAGAATGCTCATCGCGGGTAACAAAAAAAGCCCCAATGAACGAGCTGTTGTTATTGTTGTCTTCGTGGACAGGACAGACATTCACCGAGCTTGTAAGTGGGAACTGTGCAATCTGTCCCAATACAGAAGATCACGACAACACCTGGGACTTGAGATCAGACTCTGATCATCAAGCAATGTGCATGGACGACCGGCATATCTTGATCAACAGCAGTCCAATCGTTAGTATTCGAAAGGTGTTTTCACCTTGGAAGAGATGAGGCATTGTCTCTACTCGCGCAAGAATTTCGTTGGACTTTTAGCCACTCTGAATTTGAATTTTCCCAACGGAAAGAGTGGGCAGAAAAAGAAGAGATAAAGAGAGATTTTCATGACAAGACCGAAAGCCAAGCATGATGGACTTGCTGCAATTACCACTGAACTTTTTCCTCCCCTCTCAAAAACACTGGGAACATTTGCACCGTCGAGCTAAAAAATGGCTATTCTCCGAGAAATGATGAACTGAAAACAACTCAACAACAACAACAACCACGGTATCCAATACAACAAAACCAGAAATGGATCAAATCGAATTGCGAGTTACGCACAGAATGGCTCCATCTCACCCTCTTCGTCTCGGTCATGGTGCTCTCGTTCCACGATATTCGTTCCTCAGATTGACAGTCTGCCATTTTTTGCTCCAATCCCGTCGCCGTTCTTTAAGACCCTTTTTTACCAGCCAGCAGTCTTAGCCAAGCCATTCAACGCTACTTTGCTTGGGCTCCATTGCATGACCTTCAAACCATGGCGGAAGAAGGCCAAGAAGAAGGCCAAGGGGAAGAAAGACGGCGAACAAGTCGAAATGAAATTCCATCTGATGGTGGGTGGTTGGTTTGGCAAAGACCAGTGGGAGGGAAGTTATGAGGAAAGAGTCACACGGACGCAGGCAGGTTCTCTGCTAGTTAAGAAGGTGTCGATGATGATACGGGACGTTTTGACACTGCTACAATATTACCCCATGTGCGCATGTAAACAAGTCAGCAGCTAAGTCTAATGGAAGTCTGTTTACTCTGGAACAAGGGCTCTGATTGAGGCTGTTTCTTCGTACTCTTTTTTTAAACTTGAAGTGGCCGAGGAAATGCAAGACACGAGAGAAGTTCTCTACGTACAGGGTTAGGCAGAATTAGTGAATATTGTGAAATAGCTCTTTACCAACAAGGCCATTAGGAAAACATTGCTTTGAGCAGTTGTTCTGCATACAACATACTATAACTTAATGGAATATTATATGTCATTTGCACCCTCTGTCCCAAATCACCGCTTGTCTTACTATCGTCTTGCTATCAATGTTACAACTTGCACAAACCTATTCCTCCCCTTGGGTATCATCCTATGCTGCTTCAGTTGCAACCAAAACTTTTTGCCCCTTTTTAGCCTTTTTACGATCCAGCCAACAGTTATGGGGGATTCTGACTCTGACAGTCTTTGACCATCTTGTTCATAGATCAAGCCGGATTTCATGTGATCTTAATGGTCTTAGGGGCCTTGACCAACCTGGGAATCCTCACCCCCTTTTTGCCACCTTGGCCAGGGCTCCATGATAATTGTTATGTATCCTGTTATGTTTTTCAACCGATCATTTGAAATTGCTGCTTTCACCGAGGGCCCTGATCATGATCTTATATCTCATGTTTCACTAATTCTGCCTAACCCTGTACGTCGTGGAGGGGCAATCGTCGCGCTATTCGTTGCGCTTGATCGTCATCCCTGAGAGAGACGGGCCGGGTTGAGTAAGCACCCACAGGATGTGGGAGAAAAATCAATAAATCATTATGGCAAAAAGTCAAGACGATTAAAAGCTTCTTGAGGAATATTTAATGGCTCTTCAGCGATAGTGTACGTATGCGCAAGAGAAGAAGAGCTTTCCATTCCGTAATGAAAGGGCGCTCCAAGCTTCTCCCTCGTCCCTCCCCCCTCCCCCCTCCCCTCCCTTCCCTCGGAAGGCGTCACGAAAGAGTCCATACTTCATACACGTCGACCACCGGTGGCTTTGGGTAGGATAACGACGGTTTGCCATTCACGTCCCACAACAGGAGGCCCCGAGAAGTGGAAACCAACCCCACTCCTCCTACTGATTCGTGTCTCTCTCCCACTAGCCCGCCCACCCTTCAAAAGATATACGAGCACGGATGGCATTTGCATGAACCTACCTGAAAGAATAGACAGAAGCACACCCATTGGTAATACTTGACGTATCGGCGCTCTTCAGGATCGACGGTCTTGTCGATGCCCGGATGAGCCACGTCAATTCCTATTCGCTTCCAGAAGGCACTGGGAATTGTGTAGGTGGAGTGGATCCAGCAGTACGTATTGAGCACATCCTCGGGGATATCTTTGGTGTGAACACAATCAATGGGATTTCCCACATACTGGCGTGTGGTCACAATTAAAGAGAATGCCAAGAGGCACATCACAGTGAAGGTGTAGTGGAGGCGGAAAATGGTGCTGTCGATGTGGACATGGCTGACCTTGATCAGGTTCTTGAGTCCACGGAAGATGTCAAGCATTTTGGTAGGTTAGGAGAGGGGGTTGGGCAGTGAGTACCACTCCTTGGAGATTCCAGACCACTAGAGGATGACTATGGCCAAGATGGAGAAGAAGAACAAGAAGACGAACACACGCACTGGGGTAGAGCATCAATGGATCGAACCACAGGGTGGACCCAGGCTCCCTTGGGGTCAGGGGGCCCAAGGTGGTGTGCGTTTTCGAGCAACAAAGGAATGGATCGACTCAAGCGGGTTTGCTTTGGGGAAAGGGTTGACGAATGAATCTGAGTGCATTGGTCATGGTTTAGATGGGCTCATGTCTTTTGATGGGAAACCTTAGTGCGGAGGAATGCTCGTTGGTGGTCTTTGATGGCTCCATACTCGAGTCTATGTTGGTCTTTGTGCTCCTGGCATGAGTATTCATCACTATCGTTTTCTCACCAACCTAACCATGTTTGATGGAGTGTGACACTAGAATAATCTTTTGGGAGGTGTTTTCTCACAAGTTGTCACACGATGATGCTTATCACGTCACTTTGCTCCCTCCAGGTTGTCCCCATCCAATCTTTAAGTCCGATCTCGTTCTTGAGCGCCTCCTGCAAGACTAGTAGTGGTGGTTCTATGCTTGTACTTCATTCAGGAAAGAAGCGACTTTTGATCCTCGTGAAGCTTGAAGCCAGCATCAAATGGCACCTTTGTGAACAACACAGCATATGGCATGTGTGTCTCTTGAATTGTCTTGTTTTTGTATCTCTTCTCCTCTGGGCCGCAAGATGTGCTTCAATTAATTGGAACAGGATTGTATTCGTTGAATTACACGTTGTGGAAATGATGGGGAGCTTCGTTTCACCAAGCTTACTCCTAGTTATGACAGTGTTCCACTTCGTCTTTGGTGCCTTGCTCCACTCAGGGCAAGAAATGTGTTCGGACTGAAGAAATGAAACAAGTCAGGAGCAAGGCGAGAGAGAGAGAGAAAGAGAAAGAGAGAGAGAGAAAAGAAGACGGGAAACGAGGAACAAGCGAAGGGCGAATTTCCATGATGCAAGAAAGTGAGAAAAGGGAAAAGAGCCAATGCCACTGAGAGGGCATGGCAATGGTAAAGGAACACGGAGAGAAACTGCTTTCTTTCTTTCTTTCTTTCTTTCTTTCTCTCTCTCTCCCCCCCTTAACTTGCTCGCTCTCTCTCGCTCTTTCATTCTCTTCTTCCCACTGAAGCTTCAGGCTAAAAGGCCAACGCTGTTTTCCATTTCTATCCTTACACTCTCTTTCCCTGTCTTGCCGGGAACGTCAGAGGGAAGACTATAAAGGCATGTTCCACTCTGCCTTGGAGGTCGCTCGCTCCCTCCTGGCGTCCTCGAGGACAACTACTCACGCTGCTGTTAAAGCAAAAGTAGGAGAAGTCGCAGCAGCCTAACGTATAGGCATATATTATTGAGTCTATGTAATACTGTACAGAGCTACTGAGGCCCTGTGCACCCACATCTCTCTCTTTCTCCCCTTCTCTCTTGGTTGCTCGTTGCACACACACTGCATGTGGGTCTACCTTCTGGGTCATGTGTTTCGTCTTGGTCATGTAGCCAGCGAGATGACACCAAACAAGCTCAGTCAAGCCTCATCATACCAACAACCCAAACGGGCAAAGCTTTGGGTACATAAGACGGCAATAGCTGTAAGGAACAGAGAGAGAGAGAACAGAGGAACTGAAAGAGAGAGAGAGAGAGAGTTCTCGCCTTTAAACCACGCATCCTTTGGGGGCTCGCTTCTCTCACTCTCTAACCAACTTGGACTTTCAAAGGCTCCGGGAATGCTCAGGCGTTGGGAACTTCCACTGTTCCTCCTACTATTTTGACTTGGGACCACGTAGTCAAGGATAGAAAAGAAGCCTAAGCTCAATTCCACAGAGCACCACTTGGTAGAGTGGGTGCGTGTTGTACGGCCAAGTGGTAACAGTACCATTCGCATTGGTTGTTGTAGCAGTAGTAGAAGCAGAAGTCGTAGCCGTGGTAGTAGTCCGAATGTTCATAGCCTTGAAGGCTAGTCCACGAGGAGTGGGTGGGTGTTGGAAGATTTACTACTATGTCCATTGAGTATGCGTAGAGTACTATGGCCTTCCACAACAGCCATCGTTTGGGCGAGGGACACTTGGGTAGTTGTTTGGTCGGAAGGAAGATGGGAAGGCAAAGGGCTACTTTTGAGCATGACTCTCTTTCTCTCCCTTTTCCTCTCTTATTCTCGTTGCACTACGTATCAGAGCATAATATGAGCGCGCATCCAACTGATGAGTTATGCACAAGATGATCGACCCGAGAGCCCTTTGCACAAGTCTCCAAATTAATTAACCTAATCAGGGAAACGGGGTCACTACTGGTACAGTGATTGCAACAAGCAATGATGAAATGAATCAATCGTGTTCACTTCTAATCCGGGAGAGGGATCTTCATAATCGAGTCTGTGAGAAAACAATGTTTCTCTCCTTTATATTTCCCACGTCATTTGACGAACACATCACCCATTTGCCATGTACGAGATCCAATAACCACCCGATGTCGATCCAAGGACAACCCATGGTCCTTGGCTGGTCTTTGGCCTTTAAGACCTCCTCAGTGGTCTATTTCTATGTTGGCTCGAATCAGAGTTCCTCCTTTCCTGATTCTCTTGGGATCTAGTGAACGAACCACATCTCTACAAACTCTACGTAACATACTTTAAAATTCCCAAAATGCATGATGTATTTAAAACTTTGGTCATCACAAGTGTGACGTTGAGATTGAGCGAATTTGTCCTTGGGCTTCTGTCTCCCCATTAGTTCCTATCTGTGTTTCTGGTCCGCCCTCCCAAATGGAACAAGAAACACGAATTCTAAGACATCTCATGAGAAAGTAGAAACCCTTCTCAATTCTCATTCGCACTCACCCGCGTCAAGCTTCGAATGACAGCCATAAAACTTGGCGGTAGTCAAGAGCTAACTGGATTGCTCGTCGTCGTCGTCGTTTTGTTCGTGGTCCCAGACAGAACTCAGAACGTCGAATCGAGTCCCACTTGTCCATGTAAGTACATACTTATAGAATGTGCTCACTTACTCACACGCTCATTCAAGGCCTTGTTCCATAAGAAAAAAGGAAGGCCAAGCATCTCAAGAAAGGGCGAGAAATGCAAGTCCTTTTTTCAGCATAAGCCCAGATTAGTCGACGTTCCTTCCAAGATTGTGTGTCGGATGGCTTAATAGGTTGCGACCATCATATCTGCTAACAGGTTTTTCGGGGAGCTGAACGCCTTAAGGAAGCTCTTTGAACAACCTAGAACACTGTCATCTACGCATTAGCCCTCTTAGAATGATATATTCTGAGTAAATAGATGAATGGATTTGTGGGATGCTACGAACATGGTATGTGTTGTTCCATTGAGGGACGGATCTACGAAGAAAGAAGGGAGTTAGTTATGTAGTTGAGGAGTCGTGGGCAGTGGAGCAATTCAATGAGGAAACTGACTCGGAATGGTTTCTATGATGGATCGCTTGGGTCGAAACCCCCCAAAAAATGAAAGAACAAAAAGAAAAGCTCAAACATTCCTAAATGTCCAGGTCCCAAAGCTTTGACAGAACAAATGCCAAGGTCGGCGTCGGAAATAGCTATATACACTTGGTGTTCACTTTCGAAAACACCAAACCAATAACAAGGTTGGTTCACTTTGAGCACGCCTTGGCGAGAACCTAAGCAAGTGAGTCATTTATTGGTCCAAGCTTTTGCAACAATAGTAGTAGTCGGTCCTATGTTTCTCAGTGGGAGGTGATCGAGCATCATACATGAGACGCGCTTTACGCATCGGTCAGGATCGAGAAGACTAAGACTAGGAGCAATCTTACGGCAAATGTGTGAGTGACGAAACTGATTGTGAGCAATCCATACATATTCGTGAACCACTATTAGCTTTTATGAATGCTTGCATGTTGTCCTAGCGACTAGCGTGCCTACTGTACACTCACTCAACATACCTACTCAGCGGGTCTTGCATGTTTATGGATGAATATTCTTCTCAGCCGTGCCCATT
The DNA here is from genome assembly GCA_010645155.1 of Tigriopus japonicus. Taxonomy (NCBI): domain Eukaryota; kingdom Metazoa; phylum Arthropoda; class Copepoda; order Harpacticoida; family Harpacticidae; genus Tigriopus; species Tigriopus japonicus. The sequence goes on from CM021317.1 coordinate 11,063,189, forward strand.
TGGGCCCACAAGAAGAAGTCCAGTAAGCACCGTCAACAAAAGTCGGAATATGCAATGAGTTGCTACAACGGTCCAAGTTGCGTATAAGGGAGTATTGTAATGTTTACCTCGTTGGTGTATGCCTTCTTTTAGTCCTCATTGCTCTCCAGCATATACCAGGATTCGTTCACCAAGGACATCACAAAAAAGTCGAAGCAGAAAATCAAGGAATGAAAAGGGTCATGGTCCCATAATACATATTTCCACGCCCATTCTCATCTTCCAATGCAAAAAATATAAAATCAAAAAGCATTTTTTAAACAAAGGCAATTGGGGAAACAAAAAGACTTTATGGCCTATTACATGCGTTGTGAACATTTTTTCGCCCTTTGTCAAAACGTAATATCGGCGACGAGCCCTCAAATATTATTTATTTTCACACAAACCTGCATAATGCATTATCATAGACTAGATCAGGGGTCGGCAACCACTTTTGGGCCAAGGCCCACCAAATTTGATTACGTGTTGGCAGGGGCCTACCAAACACACGTTGGCAAGTTCAGGGGCCCACAAATCAACGATCAAAGAGCTTTGGGCCCACGAGTACAGTGCTGTGGATGGCTCCCGGGCCCACTATTTTGGACATTCCCCAAAGGTCCCACCAACGACGACCCTTGGGCTCACATGTGGGCTGCGACCCACCGATTGCCTACCCCTGAACTAGATGCTTATGAATGTATTCTGGTTAACTTGTAATTCCATGTTGAAACGACTTTTTAACTTTTTTCGATCAATTAGCTACACCTTGCATTTCTTTAAGAAAATAAGAGTAAAACAATCTTTTCATTCCTTGAATTGAATTTTTCTGGGACGTCAGAAAGCATCATATCATTCCGGTTCAGTTGTCCAGCAAAGATCTGGTATGTTGTAGTAGAGGCGTTGAAATGTACAAAGTTTGGGAATTGAGAATGTTTCCCGCCCCACGATTGAGTGTGTGTCTGGTTCAATCTGGTCCCAAGCATGCAGGCAACACCAAAGAGCTTCACTAACCGAAGCTCTCTTTTTACACGGAAAATGATGGCGGGCTCTTAGGCACCACAATCTTGCCTTGGCTCGTTGCGCAACATAATGCCTTTAAGTAATTTAAGCTCACATGACACAGAGAGTAACACTATTGATCGTTTAGTTGCTTTTCGGGAAAAAATATGATGTTTTATCATATATTATTCCCTTTAATTGAGGATGCCGCGGGTTTCATTTTGAAACGTACTCTTTTTCACATGAATGGTAGGAGACTAACCAGAAATTCATGGAAAAAGTAACTGCTGGTTGACAACATGGGAGGAAACGATTGACAATCACGCAAGTAAATGGAACATTCAGATGACAATTGGTTCAACTTGCTCCAAATGGAATCCCTTCCCCAAACGGTTTTGAGGTTGAGAGAATATGGCTTTAAGAAAGTTCCGTCATCTAAGCAAAAATGCTTTGGGGTTTGCTTTAATTTTACGTTAATACATGGTTTAAGTACATTAGTTCTTGCATTGATATTTGATCAGGAAGAAGAGGTACTCTTTATTTATTTGGACGCATATATTCGAGGATATTTTACATCCTGAGATAAAAAGCTCGGCTGTTATGTGCACTAATTCAAATGGCTCGAGTATACCAAAGTAAAATTAATAATAGCCCTCCTCGAGTATAGGTTTAGCATACGTGGGGAATCCAGACTATAGGTAGACTGGGCCTGTAATTCGTTGAATTGCACCAGTTCCGGATTTATGCCAAATATTGAAATAAAGATTTAATTCTTGTGAGCACATGCTATTTACCAAATTTTGTTGTCAGACAAACTTGTTCGAAGGTATGATTTAATTAGACAAGGTATGTTGGGTGACCCCTGCACGTTTCGAAAAATGGACGTCAAGAGCGAGAAACTCGTCAAAATCCAATAATTTGTAAAATAAAGATGTTGCTCATACTCATATTTCTATGTTTGGTGAACATTTGTCTAGAAAAAATGATTAAATTCGATTTGAGACAACTTACCTTTGAAATATACATCATTCTTGTCATGTTGTTCTCTCTCGACGCTAATTTTCTATGTCTACAGGGGTCAACCAACATACCTTGCCTAATTAAATCATAGCTTCGAGCAAGTCAGAACAAAATTTGTAAAATAACATCTGCTCACAAGAGATAAATCTTCAATTCGAATTGTTTCATAAATCCAAAAGTCGCGCATTTAAACGAGTTACAAGCTCAGTCTACCTCTAGTCTGGATTAGAGACGTCTCTGGTCTGGCTATCCCTCAGCTGCCTTCTAAACGCAGCTTTTGTACAGTGTCAATGATGGCAATTTATTTATAAATTGGTTTACTCGAACCATTTGAATGAGTGCACGTAACAGCCGAGATATTTCAGTGTACACTTCAGTGCACTTACATTTCTTTCAACTTTTGCTTAAAATACATTTGCAGATAGCGCTTGAGCAATGAATTGTTAGCTACTAGGGTTGAAGGTTTGAACCCCGCCTGGCCAGCGAGAGTAGAAGCATATCTAGAAGCATGGAAGAAGCATGTGGGATGGAGTAGAAATAACCATACTCGATCAAGTTTCGCTACATTACATAAGCTGCGATGGAGGACCGACCTATTGAATTGACCAAGGACCACAGAGTTCACGAATTGGCACTTTGGTCTCTGTGGGTTATTGGTCAAATCTATGGCTTAAACAAGGGAAATGATGTTTAGAGTAGAACTTGGCTTAGTGGTAATTGGTTAAAAAGATTGAATCACACACCTCTCTATTGATGACTACCAGTAAATCTTATCAGCGAGTAAGAAGATTCCAAGAACTAGCCAAGAGGAAAAATGAGAGTAGAGGGTGTCGAAAACTTTCCCAATAGGTAGTTCGAACGAACTCTGGAAGAGTTGAGGCAAGGTACGTAACAAAGATGAGCCAGGGCCCTCTCCTGTGCAGTAGGTGAATACGTCATTTGTCCCCTCCAAGTTAAAAGCATGGCCGGCCATTTCTGGGCACAAGTTCCTGCCAGAAGCCTTTAGTCGTTCCACCCCAAAAACAAAACCCTCGCTCCCCCTTTCTTAGGCGTCTTGTTTGCGGGTGCTTTTCCCCTTTTTTTCTTGCGATTGGAATAGGGATGCTGTTTGGGATGGGAAGCGGGTTTCGGAAATGCCTTGGAGACTCGGCCTGAGCTTGCCAACAACCAGCTTGAGGAACACGATGTTTCGCTTGCTCCCCGTCTTGTCTCACTGGTACGTACTTAGTTGTTACACCCTTCCTTCCTTCCTTCCTTACTTGCTTGCTTGCTTCCCTCACTGTCTTCCTTTGGCCTCTTCCCTGGTTGGTTATTTCGTTCGTTCCCCCTTTGGTGGGTGCTTGGCTTCCTTTGGGCTTCCCGTCTTCGTTTTTCCTCCCCCACCACTTTATTCAGCTCAGGCTCAAAGAGGCATGGTTTTAGATCAAGAGACTAGAGCGCTATAATAAAAGAGTACACGCATGTGCCATTTTGGTCCCCAGACGTCGGTTCCATTGTACTGGGGTTCTTGGGTTCGACCTGTTTGAGGCAACTTTACCTATGTAGAATTTACTACCAAATTGACGCTCTTGATCTCAGCTTACCTTTGAAAGCATAATGTTTGACCTTAATAGCCTTTGAAGGTCAAGGCTGGCCAAAACCGTGGGTGTCGCAAGATAACCTTCTCTTTCTTCTAAAACCTCGTTGCGCGTTCAAGCCCAGTGCTGCTAGGAATTGACTCGGTAATGTCAGCTTTTGATGGATCTCTACGCTGATTTGCATTGAGTTTCTTACTTTTTAGAAAAACTTAATCTAATGAGATACGCAAATACAGCAATTACTAAAGACGTCATCATTTTTGGCGGGAAAAAAGTTTGGAAGACCTGTGTTTCTGATGAGCGTGCGAGGTAACTAAAACGAAGGTTTAGGCCTGGTGATTGCAACAATACCTTTCTTATCTGCACAAATTGAAGTTGAAATAGCAATTCTTGACATTGTATTTGCAAAAAAGTATGTTTTGTTGCTTTCATCTAAAATTTTGCCATATAAGTTGAGAGGGTTCTTACGAACTTTGAAATTAGGAATGCCCGACTTTGAATAACAAGATGGCCAGAGGAGATTGGTTCGTGGGCAACTAAACCTAAAAACAAATAATTTGTTTTGTTGAAGGCTTCCAATTTCTCCATTTGTTTTCAAATTACTTAGCAAAACTTCCCAACATACATTAACCATGCCATTGCCCATAAATGCAACATTTTTCGAAAATCTGACCCTTGAAAATTGAGATTTTTTTGGCAAGCCTACACTGCTAACGGCAGCAGGTCCGTAAAATGATACGGTAATCACTCCCAATGGGCCGTTTGAAGCCGTTTGAGCGTTTTCCTTGTGCACGTCTAGCAGCCTTGGTGAAGTTGCGCATTTGTAGCAGTCGTCAGGTTGACAATGCTACAGACTGGTATGCCTAACTTTGTAAAAAGTTTTGATATTTTGTACTCATGCTATTGAGTTTGCTATGACAGGAGCTACGTATTTAAGTAAGTTTTTGTAATTCCCCTATTATTTTTTGACTTTGTCACTAATTACATGAAACTAAAGAAGCTCACAGGAAAGAAGTGATTCTAAGAGGAAGAAATAGTTTGAAAAAGCTGTAAGCTACGATCAAGAGCGTCAATTTGGTAGTAAATAATACATAGGTAGTGTTGCCTCAAACAGGTCGAACCCAAGCACCACAGTACAATGGAACCGACGTCTTGGGACTAAAATGGCACATGCGTGTACTCTTTTATTATAGCGCTCTACAAGAGACTTTGTTCGGTAAGAAGACGAAGAAGATCAGGGAAGGACGAGGAGCCTTCTTCTCTTCGACGTACGTACGTTGGTTCGTTCGCTCGTTCGTGGAAGGGAGTGGAAGAAGGGAAGTAAGCAAGCAAATAAGCAAGGGGAAATTGGAACACTAGGAACGGCGGACCTTTGGCTCTTCTTTTGGTTCCCGAGGAATTCCATTCCCCGGTCCGAAGAAGAAGAAGAAGAAGACGAAGAAGGGACTTTGTTGGGTCGCGCAGAATTCTTCTCCTTCATTTTTTGGCAGCATGGAGAGTCTGTCAGAAGATATGTAGTGGATCGGATGTTCGCGATGTTGTGGTTTCATTTAGAATTGTTCGTGCTTCATGGTGTGAGAGATCCAGACATGAAATGTGCTCGTTCAAACAAGGAGCCGGCAATGTGAGGAGACACAAGGTCGCTGATGAAACCGCTCTGGACATATAAACATTTGATACATTTGATTGATGTTGAGCAACTAACTCTTTGCTACCGATTTCGTCCAGTCGTGGTCCCGGTCCCTCCACCTGTGGGTCCTACTCTCTGGCTCGCTTACTCGCTCGCTCGGCGCGTTCCAGTCCAGGTGTCTGTGTTCCTCAATTCCTTAGTTCTCGCATACATTCTTCAGGACAGGACAAGCCAAGGAACCGAAGGGAGACGTCGAGGTGCTTTCTGACAGTTCAGGTGTTGTATTTGCAACGTTGCAAGGCAGCAGAGGCTCGGAAGTTGGCAAAATGTCAGGACTTTCCAGCTTAGGGAAAGTTGATGCTCATGACACACACGTACAATAGATTGTTGAGCCACGAAGATTGCGAGTCAGCAGCTCGTTGAATGCGCATCTGCATTGCTGTCCTCCTCCCCCCCCCCTCCTACTCCTCCTACTCCTGCTCCTATTCCTCTCATCGTCTTCGTTCTGTACGTTCATTGCCTCACTTATTGAGTTGAGGGCGTTGTGGGAGGATCGCTACCTTCAGTAGCTTACTAACCTCATTGGGATGCTCGAACAAAGTTCAGAATCCCCGGCTTGAGCTTCAAGCAGTTTCATCTGCGCTCATCATCTCGAGGAACGTAAGGAGATTCAGAGCAATTGAGTCGCCGGAACGCTACGCAACGTGTTGGAGTGTCTGTACTGCAAGAAAATCTGGATCAACAGGGATTGCAGCAGCGTGTCTTCTGTTGTTCATCTTCACTTGGTCCCAGGAACCCGTGAGAGTGAAAGATGAGCATTTGTCGAAGGCATCATCTGGACCCAGCAGCTGATCTGAGCTAAAGACTTTGGCGCCCATGTGTGAATTCAATTCTGTGGTAGTGCTTTCCCAATAATTCCTTGTGCCATTTGCTACCTTAGTCGACGTGGAGGTCAAGTTTGGCGAATCTGTAATAGCTTTTTCCAAATTGACAAAGCGCCACTCTGCAACGCCTCCATTTCCCAGTTTTAGGACCCTTGTTCGTTCCTTCACCTTCTGGAAAAGTTATTCACCATACCATTTCTTTCGGTGTATTTTTTTATCGCCTACACCATAAGAAAAATAACGAGAAGAGAGAAGTGACATAGGGACGAAACCCGAGCGGCATCCAAAACACGTCCAAGTGAAATACAGCGCAAAATACAGCTGTCCAAGTGAATACCTCTACAGCGATATCCAAGCATCTGGGACGGATATTCTTTCCACGTTGTTCTTTGCATTTTTTTTATCATGAGCAGGCATGAGTAGAATCCCATCGGTGGTGTTGAAGGCGTCCGTCTCATTTGGCCCATCAGATTTCCCCCTAGGTGATGTTGATGTTTCCCCGTTGGAAATGTGTTGGCTCTTCCACAGTGTGCCAAAAAATATTGCGAGCCGTCTGAGGGCAATCCATTATCAAAGTCAGGCATTCCATCTTCATCGAAGTGCTTGCTGAGGGATTCCGCAATTCGTTTTGAATTGGAAAGAACAACATGAGAGGAGGAGAACAAGAATCCTTAAGAAAGTAATTTTCCGCTCTCTTGCCAACCGCTATCATTCAATTGCTGCCACGCCTTGAATCGTATCAGTCAGTATTTGCACCGCGAGTCAGTAGGTCCACATTGGATTGATGGCTCTCGATTATACGTTACGAAACCAGGAGATCGCCAGAGGCTCGAAGAAATAGGGTTCTTCTTACCCTCTTCCAATTCTTTGGAGAGGACCGTCGTCGTCGTTGCTGTTGTTCTTACGGCACCAAGAGTGGCACCACCTTCATCAGTTAATTCTGTACATGACTTCGTGCTCCTTTGAGAGTTATAGAGAAGTGCCGCAAGTTTTCTTGGCCATCTTTGAGATCACGAGAGAGAGCAAGTGATAGCGATGATCCCAACCAGATGAGAGCAAATGTGACACCGAAACGAACGTGCAAAAACGAACGAAAGACAGCCGCAACAATGAAAACATTTGCCTCCAATCACTCAGCACGTAATTGACAAAGCCAACCACGAAGAAAGTCGGAGGCGAATTTCCCCCCTTTTGCGATCGTTCGTTCGTTCGTTCATTCATTTTGCTCAAAAAGTGGAAGAATCTGTTCTGGCAGTCGACTTCTTTCGCTTTTTGACTAAGAACTCCCCGAGTATCTCGTCCTTCTCGTCTTGTTTTTGTGTGGGGAATCGTGACAGAAAAATGAGGCAGAGTTTTGATGGATGTGACTCGGTCGCTACCGGTGTCGAAGTACAACATAGTAAAACTGCGAACGCCATCCAGTTGGCAACTTTTGCGAAGTCTAATTGAAGCAAATTGCTAGTTCGTCATTGAGGCACGAGCAAGAGGGACTTGCCCGCCTAGCTACCCGCAGCCTTTCATAGACGAGTTAGTCGACCGTACTCTCCCCATCGAGACTAATATCCTCCTTGCCACTTTGAAGGCCATTCCTGTATCTGTCACTTCAATCTTCCGGTCAGAGAAACCCGTGTCAAAGATGTCGTGGCGAGAAGCAGAAGAAGAAGGCAAAGAAATCGACGGCTCCCAACTCTTGAACGGCTTTGATCCTTTTGTCTGCCTTTGGCGCTTGGGGTGAGAAGCTGTCCATTGGCTCCTTGTGCTGGAACCACGGAAACTTTACCTCCCAAGAAGCTCTTCTTCTGCGACTTCTTTCACTTTGTCCTCCTCCACTACGACGACTGCTAATACCTCCTAAGCCTCGTCTCTATCATGTTCTTTGGCTCCAAGCTGTCATGTGCAAACCAAGTGGGCAAAAACCATTGAAAAATAGCTCATTGTTAGGCTATTTATCGTCACCATCCGGACAACAGCGGGATCCATCGCTGTTGAGGTTTTGCTCGTGTTTGTGGTGTCCCACATTAGCTTATCCGGACGACCTACTGGTGCGAGCCATTCGACACCTCGCCATTGATCCAGATTCGTCAGGAAGGTCGCAGAAAACAAGTGCCAAAAACAGACAAAACATTCGTTCCCATTATCCCAAACTGGACAGTTTTGAAGGGCGACTTCGTCAGTTGACGACCGATCGTGTTCGTGATTCCCATGATTGGATAGACCTAGTGTTTTACTCATTTAAGCGTCACCACGAACATATTCAATCGGCATCGCCGCCCCCACCACTAATCCTTCCATTCGTACGTCTTCTACCCTCTCCAAGTGTTCCTCGTGTACATAGACGTCAACCATGTTGGACGTATTTCGAGGTCTCAAAGGCCTCGTTAAAATTAGTTCAGTGACTATCGATTCGTCGATTTTCCGCTTACATTACTCAGCATCCGTAAGTTTCCTACTGGCCTTCTCCCTCATAGTGACCACTCGTCAGTATGTGGGCAACCCTATCGATTGTATTCACACCAAAGACATCCCCGAGGATGTGCTCAACACATACTGCTGGATCCACTCCACCTACACAATTCCCAGTGCCTTCTGGAAGCGGATTGGGATCGACGTGGCCCATCCGGGCATCGACAAAACCGTCGACCCTGAGGAACGCAGATATGTCAAGTATTACCAATGGGTGTGCTTCTGCCTCTTCTTCCAGGTAAGACCTCTACCATCCCATCCTTCAGTGAGAATTTACATAGAGCATGAGCGACTTTCAAAATCATGGCTCTCTGAAGCTAACTTCCAAAGTTTAATTGAGTCTGCCATGTCCCAATGAAAGTGGGCACCCCTCTTTTTACCTTCAAGTCCAGAGGGACACTACAAAACAAGATCCACTTTTTTTACCCGGCCGATGGTTCCCAAAAGAGAGCACCCTAACAGCTTTGGCTCTCCACTCCCCATTTTCCACCCCTTTTTAATAGCGCCAAAATGCTGTGCCAGCTTTTTTCTCTCTCTTTCAAATCCAAGTAGCTTGAATTAGCAATATCCAGAGCAAAAGTTCCTTGATCCGTCTTTTGAGAAGAAGGCTACTTTCTTTGTCCATTACATATTTTCATGGTAGCTTTAGCTTAACTTTGAACCTCGCCAAGGCACACTTACCCTCTTTCAAAAAAGTTCTTAGCTTTTGCGAGACGTTTCTTTTCCACTGGTGCCTGAAAGATAAGCAGATAACAATGGTTGTTGTTGTTTTGTGGGTGTTGGTAAAGTAAGGCACTGTCGATTCACGAGGATTGAGCGGGGAAAACGAACGAGCGCCAAGAAGGATGTTCCCCTCAGTTCATTTCGCCATAAAGGCCACGGTGGAACAACTTTATGACTGGAGACAGAGAATTTGAGCGAGCTAAACTCTAAAGGTCTGTTTATTGGGGTGGATGGTTTCTTTCTTTCTCTCTTTCTGGAATTCACAGCTAACCAAATAATCGAATGCCAAACGTCTGAGCACCCAGCTCATAAATTGGGACGAACGATACTCCCCATTTAGATAAGAGTTGGCAGCTTTGCCAACACGAGCCATCTTTTCACCCCATTCATCTGGCGACTACCCTCCTCTGGGTTGACTCTTCGCCCATTTTTCTTTACTTTTCTATTGGGTTAAAGGGAGGAATTGAATTGCGTGTATTTCGTTGGAACCACAAGAGAATTTCTATCAATTTTGTCCCCTTTTCTTTCCCTTCCCAAATGCTTATTGACTCCTCCTTTCAATTTCCTGTCTACCACTTCAAGGATCTTTCAAATTGAGAGCAAGTCCTGGTTATGGGAGTCATGTTCCACCATGGATTGGTCTCAACGATCAAGGTTCTTGATTCTAGCACTCTCCTTAACTCTTACAATATCCGAGTTAGCACTTGCTACTAACCGATCAGTGCCACCATAGTTCTGTTAATGTCAAGACAATACACTCGATAGCTCAATTTGGAAATCAGTCATCTCCAAAAGAGAGATATCATTTTTTTGGCACTCTGACAATTTCGATTGGTTGCATGATATTTTTTTAAATTTTCTGGTAGACCCTTGATTGTCACTAAGAAATGGTTCGCTTGCATGGAAATGAAATACGGGGATGGAGAAGTGATGGGTGGGTAAAAGCAAATGGGTGTCTTGAGCAGAGAAGTACTGCTTCTTCGTCAAACATACGTAGTACTTGTAGCCAATCCATTTTTTATTATAAAACAAAATTACTCGCATCGAAATTGAAAGTGACAAAGGAGATTTTTGAAAATGACTTTTGTATCCCTTACGTCATGAAACAGTGACCATGTTAATTATGTTGTGAAAAGCAATTAAACGTAAATATTGTGTTTAAATCATCGGGACTATGGGTAGGCAATGTTTGCATACGACTTTCGCGCTTCAAAATGGCTGGATGGCATGTCAAAAAAAAACTCCCCTCGGCCATAGATCTTTCGTCTTGTCATTGTTATGAACAGAAGATCTGTCAATCCCGTTGCCTCATCATGAGTGTTCTCCATAGCAACACTATGCAATAGATTGAGCGCCTTCTTCAGTCGCAACATCGACAACGCCGTCGAAGACAAGTTTGTACTTACTCTATGTCGAATCTGGATGTTGGTTCTGGTGGCATCGAAACAATGGACCATCCCTTGTTCCTTCTGCGATTTGGTCTGACTCGATCCCAATCCTCATTTCTGTACATTTCCATGAATGGCACAACGAACAAGTGAGGAGGCATGGCGAAACATCTTCGTCTGTTCCTTCCTGGATGCAAGCATTCATACGACAATACACACGATCGCATCCACGCAAGAGTTGCCATTACTGTACTGTAGTTTAGTAGTGCATACTCAACTAAGATTGTCCGAACAATGCAGATCCTCCCCTAAATAACCCCCTTTTATGTTACATTACGCCCGGAACATGGCTCCATTTGAGCCATAGCCCAATTGATGAGAATTGGTTGTCCTTTTTTGCAAACGCCATCCATCAAGTCACAAAAAGTCGGAGGATATTGAATTGTTGTATCGAGAGGGCATTTTTGATAGGAGCCATCTTTTATTCCGCATGTAAGATTAATTTATCAAAGATAATAGTGACCCTTGGCATCAAAATAAAAACCTCTAGGGATAGGGATCATTTACTTCCGTGGAAGTAGGGTTTCTTTAGCCTGATTCTTCCAAAGACACAAAACGAACAAGTCATATCCTCGAGTTGGCGTTTCTCAGCGGGATCTTTCCGTGTTTTAACACGCACTGCCCAGTGGGTTAGAAATAAAACAAGACCTTATTTGAGTTACGCCCCAATCTTCGGAATGGAGCCTTTTCCTTGAGCCATAAAATTATTTGATATCACGTTCAAGATTGCGATTTATGTTTATTGTTGAAAGGCCCGTGATTAATGTCAACTTAAGTATCTTGATCATTTCATTTCCATTCTCAACGTTCCATCCATTAGCGACAACATAATTTATTATCACATAATCATCTAATGACAATCAAATGTGAGGCATGCGCCCTGAGGTTGCTTTTGTCTAAACATGTGCAACTCATTGGTCACCCTCTGAGAACAAATGGAGCATGGAACACGGTTGAGCGACAGGTTCCAGTTTTCTTTTCTTTTTCTCGAAAGCACCGACCCACGTCTCAATGCATCCTCGTCAAAATGAGACAGAATTTATGGAGATTGAAAAACTTGCCCCATAATTTGTGGCCTTGTTTTCTGTCCCGTTTTGTCCGTTGTAATGTCTGGCAAGATTGATGTGTCCATTCACTTTCTAAATCCAGTCGCTGAACAAAAAAATGGAAATAAATTTTTACTCCTTCCTCCTTTGAGCGTCCAGGACTCTGTTTAGTGTTACTGAGCACACAACACTCACATCATGGACTCAAGCTGAAAACTGCGCCAAGGGCTGCCCAAAAGAGCTTTGTGGACGCCACAACGAAAGCATTAATATAAATCTTTACCATCAGCCAACCTCGAGAGATTTATCGAAGACAGGAGGATCGAGGCCTACAGGGGAAAAAGATGGACTCTGACATTGTAATCCGGGGCATGCTCACACAGAGCTATGCCTCATCTTTGGTCAAGGTCTGGATTGGGCTTTTTTTCATTTATGACCGCCTTAAATCTGACAATGAGTGTACTTGACTGTTGTCGAGAGAGAGACATTTCTTTTTTTGCAAAGGCTTAACCCTTTGTTTCTTGATCATATTTGTTCCGCCGGTTTGAAACCTAAATGCCCTAGTCACTTACTTATGTATAATACAATATTTCATTGGATGAACTTTCCAACAATGGCTTTCTTTCTTAGACCCTTCAAATTGAAGTCAAAACATTCCCGTCAAAAACTCAAAGACAATTGCTGTCGGTCCCATAAACTTGGCCAATGTGGGATTTTGATGAGACGTTTTGCCATAATTATAACTCGTATTTCGAATTGAAACGGCATGTTTAAGCAATTTGAAGAGTGCCTTGCTTTGGGATTGGTAAAAGGGTTTTTAAACGAACCTCAAAGCCATTGAACTATAAATTTATTTAAGTTCAACAAGCTCGAAACTGAAAAGGGGGAAGAGGAATTTGAGCCTCATCACCTTGTCCTCAGAGAAGCCGATTAATCGCGCTCAAGATCTCGTGGATATGAACTTAGCATCGTTTGATCTTCCCTCCATAGCCTTGTGACTCGGCCTCTTCAAGAATTCAAGGCTGCAAATCCTCGCTTGTTCCATATGGATCCAAATGGGGCCAATTGTTACAGCTTATGGAACATTGCTCCCATTTTTCCGACTGCATTATACACCTCGTATTGAAATGAACTTAGCATAAGACCAAAGTGGAACTAATCCGGTCTAGGTAGTGATTCTCCCCAGGATTAGATCAATCCATAGCTGGGTTATTGGTCATGAGAATTGAGAATGTGGGTTCCTTCTTGGGTTCAAATGCTAAAGTATGCTGCGGTCTCCTAGTCGTCATTCTGGTTGCAATGGCATTTCTACGTACTTTGCAGTAATATGCAAATTTCATCCCGCCATAAATCTTTTTCCTCGTTGCCGATTCTTTTGTGCCTTATTCCTCTTTTTTCTCTGTGGGTTTCTTCTCTCCGAGGAAGTTGGTCGATCTGGCCTTTTCACCCTGGAAGTCAACTTTACTCAAGTGGAGTTGCCCATTCCTTCTTTCTTCTTGGCGTTTTCTTCCCCCTCAAAATGGAAATGACATACCGATGTCATGGATAAAGTAATAAGGACATAAGCGACGATGACATATAAATATGTATAGTTACATGTAATGCACAAGATCGAATGTTTCCCAAGGGAAACTTGTATCAAAACTTTGGGACCTCAGGAGCCTCTTTCTCCACCTCCTTTTCGGTTCCATTCACAAAAGTATGATGAAACTCATCCTTCCATCCATCGATCTATCTAGTGTATCTCTGAATGGATCGATCGACTGATCGATCTATCAATCCGAATATACATGTCTGTTTCCACGTATGCCCCTGCCATTTTATGCCTCAGTGCTCGTGCCAAAAATAACGTGATCCAACTTGAGGGTGGCACAACCCACCCATCTACAGCTCTGCTTGATATCTTAATCAGAAGTACTACTCCGATAGAAAAATGTATCCATACCAAAATTAGCAATGGAGGAAGCTTCGCCTACTCACGAGCACGTTGTTGAAGCAAAGCACCGATTGGCCCAGAATATCTTCCATGACAAAATTCACAAACTTTGTTACTTTCTCTGCAATATCTTAAAGGACTCAGGCTCACAACCAATCCTTTCCAAGAAATTGCTGATTAAATGATACAATTTAAAATACACTTCTTTCGATATGTGACATCAATTACGACGATGACAAAAGTGTTGCAAATGTAATTCAAAAACTTAATATCATATGGTTTTCCTTGATTGTTTAACAAACCATATTTAATGTTGTGTCAGGCTTGTTAGACATCTTATTGTAAGTTTTCACATTATTTGACTTTGTTGTCTAGGATGTGTCATTTTTATGTTATCATATATATGTATTTATTTATTCATTTGCTTCATTTCATTCGTCAGATAGATTTATTGCAGTGGCATTCCTCAATTTTTCTTGAGAGGAAAGTCACAAGCAAGATTGTTGCTAAATTATTGTTCAAGGATTTGATCTGAAATTTAGATCTAAATTCAATCTCCCTGAACAATTTATTAGACTCTACCTCCAGAATGATCTTT
>CM021317.1:11077622-11094653 GCA_010645155.1 Tigriopus japonicus
TTGCAGTGGCATTCCTCATTTTTTCTTGAGAGGAAAGTCACAAGCAAGATTGTTGCTAAATTATCGTTCAAGGATTTGATCTGAAATTTAGATCTAAATTCAATCTCTCTGAACAATTTATTAGACTCTACCTCCAGAATGATCTTTATTTTTTGTGGCTCACATTCCCTCATTTGAAAGCATGTCGGCAAAGCTGACACCTGAGGTTGAATGCGTGTAATTTCCATTCCACGTTTATGGATTACCAAAGGTCTTGCTTGCTTGCACCTACTGATCAGCAATAATTATAAGAATTTGTTCTTTTCACCCTCGACATTGCTCTCTCTCTCTCTCTTGGCGGCGGCTGTCCGTGTCTTGTTCCATGATTCGATTCTCTAATGCTCTATGGTTGGCCTCTGTTCCATCGGGAACATTGCCGACCACCCTTGAGCGACTTTGGAACAGAGTGAGTGCTCCAAGGAGGGCAACAAGGAACGACAGAGAGAAAGACAAGGAGAGCAAGAACAGGAGCCGTCATATGCAAATCAAACGAGGGCTGTAATCTTGCGTGACAAAATAATGTCACCCAATTGGTCTAAAAGCCCCTGCTTTGGACACGGACCCTTCGACCATCCCGAGGGAATAATTGCCATCAATCTCACCTCATTGCTCTCTAAATTCTAATTCTCCCAAATCCCCAGGCTCACGGGTATGAGTGGCTAATTCATCCCTGATTTATGCCAATACAAAAATTAGCCTTCCCTTGAGAAAAAGGGCAAATTACTATTGGCTTTCCATGCATGACAAATGACTAAAGCTCCTAATGCCAAAAAAGATGTGCATGAGATGTGCAACTAAGTCTTTTTGAATAGGGGATGTGTTTTGCTCAACACTTTGCAATGCCCGTTTGCCAATAAATACTAGTACCAACTCATCTCAGGGACTCCTTTGTCTGCTAAATGTGTGCTTGCTTGCTTGTATGTACATGTAGTATGTACGTATGTATGTATGCACGCATGCATACTACATGCAAGCGGTCATGTCCAATATCAGATTAATGGACCAAACAACTTTCAATATGCAGTTTGTTTCCGGACACGAGGGCGGCTGATGGGTGGTTGGTGGGATAGCTGGTCTCATCGGAGAAACTTGTCCCAGATTTGGTCAACCAGCTCACGGAGTAATACAAGCCGACTGAAGATAAGGGTCGGTTGGTCAGAAGTTGTTGTTGTCGTCAGGCGGTCACTTTGTCAGTTAGAAGACTAAGGGATGCAGTTTTGCAAGCCAAAAGTTTCTTGGGACAAAAAGGGGGCGTCAGATCCAAGGCGCTCGTCCAAGGTGCACGAACGGAGAAAGAAAATAATGCGGGAGTTTAGCTTAGTGGACGTCGAATATTGTGGTTCGTTGAACTTGAGTCGGTTTCGAATGCATTCATCACAACATGTGGGAGCAGAAATGAAAGCACATTTTTTCATTCCCTCAAAAAAAAGGAGTTGGAACCAAATGAGGTAGGTTGGTACAAAAACAGGTTGATCTCGGTAATTTAGTAACAGATAGAATTTCTCCACATCGCTTGAACTCTAATTTTGTCTTGTTTGACTTTAAAATAGACGTTAATATTGCGAAGAAAAAAAAATATCATTGGGAGTAAAATTATCATTTTGTAGATTATCAGAGGATTTAGGATTAATAAACATATCATAATTCATTCTCTAATAATAATCATACTAGCGCAATTTCACTTTGTATACTTAACAAAATAGGAGTCCTTTGATTATTTATTTAAATATCTAAAGAAGATGGTATGTTACTATATATTGTATATCATAATGGCCACCCAAATCTTGAAGTATATTATACATAGGGTAAAGCAAAAATAATGAAAAAGCAAAAACAATGCAAGACACAGACACAGACTGATCAGTGATCACTGATCAAATTAAAAGAAATAGCGTGAAATGAGGCGAGAACCGACCATTCATCCACTTTGTACTAAGTCGTCAGATTTCACACTAAAAACAATCAATAACATTTGAGAAGTGAGGAGAGGTCGATAGGCAAGAGCCCAATTCTAAAGGACCTCAATGACTCGGACAGACAAATATGCATGGCCTGGTCTCGTGAATTGGTTCGTTTTACTTCGTGTTTGAAATTCACCATTTGTCTTTAGACCTTGTATGAGGGGGCCATTCGAACTCAAGCTCCTGATCTCAACCATTCCAGTTATTCATTATGAATAGAGCGGCCGAAACTATTTAATTAAATAAAAAATATTTAATTTAAATATTTTGGGTTTTTGAGCAAGTTTTAAATATTTGGGCTTTTTCTTCTAAAATTAAAGGAAATTTCCCGTTTTTAATCGAAATATTTCAACAATCTCCACGATTTCAGGATACATTTTGATATTTTGACAAAAATCTGACCTTTCCAAAAACTACATTGTCAAAAATTTTCAAATTTTCAAAAAAAAATTCGACTCTTTTTGGGGGAATAGGCAAACTAAAATGAAAAATATAAGTGGGAAATAATTATTTGCAGCTTGGCCTCAAAAATTACATTAACAGATTTTAATCTAAAATAGAAAACCGCAACACCAACATGAATTTTTTTTTCAAAAATCTGGTTTAAATACTCAACCAAACCTTAGGCAGTAAAATATTAGTTTTATGTAGGGTATAAATAAGGACTGTCAAGAATAACCATTTTCATTGCCCCCTATGATTTTTTAGCACTAAAGACTTGTTTGCTTGTATTCCGACATTGCCAATTTTTCATCATATATTTGGATTTTTAAATCAAAATTTTCAAAAATACCAATTTATTGCTCCAAATTCCTTCTAAATTTAAATATTTTTTAAATATTTGGTTGTAATTTAAATATTATCTTAAATATTTTGACGTTTTTTTCTTAAATATTATTTAAATATTTGGCCTTTAAAATTAAATATTTTCGGCCGCTCTAATTATGAACAACAAAAAGAAAAAGATCGAAGATCAAAGATCAATCTTTTCTTTTCGTGCGAGTTGATCGGTCTACAATTCTTTATTTTACTTTAAGTTCAGTAAAATCAAGTACAAATGTGATCCTCGAGTTTCCGTGAGTCTGTGGACGGTAAGAAATATAGTAGATCGATACAAAGGATTCTATCCTAACTGTCATGTCATTATATTCAATTTAAAACAATTTCTAATGCAATCGAAGGACACTCTTTTGTTTCGTTTAAAAAAAATAAAAGTTCACGTACATAATGAATAAGCTCTCTAATGTAGTTCACATGCAGCCCAAAAGTAGGTCGAGGCATTTGCATTTGTGGTCAAGACATATTCTGCATGCAAATATGAAATAAAACTCCCTTCTTTTTTTGCTATGTTCATTGGTTCTGTCTGTCAAAAGCCCTCAACTCAATCGAGTTGTAGTTTCCTTCATGGTACAATAACTAGGCTGGAGTGAACTTCCTCGTCGCCGTGTTCCAATTTTTGTCTTTTACATTCCCGAAATTTGAGAGACGTTGGAGGCTCCTCATCTGGTTGAACCGATCTAAAAGTTGAAAAAGGGAGAAGGTTGTTCACCCCTTGGGCAGAATGAGAGCCTACCTACCCATAATAAAGTCGTGTGCATGAGAAATTAGTACTCCAATTCATTCGTTCCACGACCTTTGGAGCTAAAATTGGATGAGAACGAGGTCCGATGGAGAGGCATATGAGGCATTTGAGGACATGGCGACGCTTCAAGAAAGATCCATTGCAGTTGAACATGACCTCTATCTGATAAGCCTCTCTTCTGCCATCAATCATCACCCACCCGAGTGACTGGCAATGGCCAACCAACGGGAATTACTTCAGCCACGGACCGATGAGAAAGAAAAAAATAAAAGGAAAGAAAGAGACAGAGAGAGTCAAATTTAGCCGCTCCTTTCCACAATTCTTCAGGCCATATTTCAGGTTGAAAAATGGATCAAGCATGACAGGGATTGGGTTGAATGAAAGTGCACTGACTGGTCAAATTCATCCCCATCTCTTGAAATAACTTGAGATGCTTCGAGATTGGGTGGGGAGCGGAATGAATCCTCGATCCTTTTTCTCGTCCATAGCTTTCTTGGCCGCAAAGAACCATTTCCTTAGAGCACATGTATTTTCCGCTGAAAGGGTGCGTTTTCCATCTCGGGGAAACGTTTCTTTTTCCAACCCTTCTTCTTATTCCTCCCTTTTTGAACCACGCCTGATCAACAGATTTAAAGTAGAATAGATCAATATCAGCCCATTCGCTCATGCACCATAGTGAGTAGTACACAGGACCTTTCAAATCACCCCAAGAAGCAAAACACTTGCAATATCGGGAAAAAGAGTGGATGGAACACTTTCGGTGCTTACGTACGTACGTACGTTACGCACATCACCGCTTCTCGAGGGGGAGAATTGAGATCAGCATAATACTGTCTCAAGTCACTAAGGAATATGTCAAGACATCAATAACAGCCTGGTAACCCTTTGGAACACTCGGAGGGTAGTCCCTTTCCATTTCATGTCCCCAGGCCCTAAAAATAGTAGTAAAAACATCCTCTAGAGTAATCTGACTTGCCCAACTCAACCAAGGCATTGGTTCTTTCTTATTCGTGTACGAATTCGCAATCATTCCCCACAATCTGGTGAATCAGGACTTGGCTTTGAATGTTTCATTTGACCACGCCATGTTTAACATTCCATGTTCCACCCTTGGAACAAGCTTTTTACCGGGTTTCATTCTTTCAAGGGGAAGAAACGAGATTGTGAATTGCCTTCATTTGAGGGGTCTACAGAATCTTGGTCAGGATTACTCATGAAAACGAGCCAGGCGCCATTCTCCCTCGCCTTTTATGTCTATCTGAATGTATGTTAGTGGGTATTTGTGTTTGTGTGTGTCTGGTCGTTGAAGTATGTATAAGGCAATAAATGGGTTGAAATGAGTTCGGGCTTAAAGCAATGACCCTATTTCTTGGTGTTTTGTTCCGAGCCAGCAAAAACGTTAACTTAAGCAGGTCATGGTTTACCCGTGGAATTTCCATCTCCTTTTAGCACCCTTTAAAGCTAATTTAAAATATATATTGTTCTTAAATATTGCATGTAAGAGGGCCCAGAGATCGCCAATAGCCTTACCTAATTAATTTACTCTCACCTCCCTGAAAAAAGAAGCTAGCCTCTCGATCGGTCCCCAATCCCCAACCCATGTACAACATTGACACTAGTAGAGGTAGTAAGTACTTGGATGGAGTCAAATCCAGCCACCCCAACAGGGTCAACGAGAGCTTGGTCGAATCATCACTTTGCTTGGGACATTTCCAGTGGACCTCTGGTCAATTGGTTGGAGGCGTCAAGCCAGGAAGACGCAGCACCAAGTAGAGCCCATTAAGCTCGTCGTAGTCATTGCCCAAGGGGGGTGGTTGGGTGCTATCCATTGGTAGACGGTACAACCACACACACACACCCATTCAGTATATCGTTGAAGCAAGCAAGCACAGTACGGACACCGACGAGAAGCAATGCTTACAACTCAAGCCCATGTGCTGTACCTATTAGAGGGCCCAGTGTTGACCTAGTTTCGTTTAGTACTCCACTTTTTTCTGGGTTGGTGTGGAGGTGGATGGTGTGCGAGTGTGCAATATGATGGCAGCAACTCGTGCCCTACGTATCAACAACAAAGTGGGTTTCCGATCTCTTCTTTCGATCCAAGGGAGAGGAAGAAAGAAAGAAGAAAGAAGCAAAGGAAGAAAGAGGAGTAACTTCTGGTGGGACTGAGTGCTCTACGTTTAATACTATAGGGTGCTTTGGACACAATTCGATTGACTCTTGCTCCAAAGATAGGAATTGGCAGGGAAGAGGGGTGATAGAGAGAAAGAAAAAGAGAGAGAGAGAGAAAGAGAGAGAGAGGGACAGTATTGGCAGTGGTCCTTGTGTGCCTTGGAAATCGGAACCAACAGCCTTCAGTTCATGCGTACGTTCGTCCGTCTCCTTCTTACCAAGAAAAGCTCCTCTTCAAACAATCCATGAAACAAACGACGTCCAGATTGGAAAATGGGATGAGAGAGAGAGAGGATTGAGCGAGTGGACTTTGGGTTTCATTTTACACACACTGGATTTGCCAATCAGAAAGTGGCTAATCTTACCTCCCCAAGATGCAGGCAGGGACGCACATGGAACCTGTAGAAATGAATGAATGGAGGGTGATGACTCATGAGGAATGAGTACTTGACAAACCAAATTGTGGTAGAGCCCTTGTTCCTTTATCACAGTGCCGTTTAAGTTTGGTACATAATTTGGGCTAGAATCGTTCCACATTGGGACTAATGATGTCACAAAACGTGCTGTATCCTTGCTCCATCTACTCGCTCGTATTCCTGTTTTCGACCGAAATTGGCGAGCAGCCTGGCAAAAAAAGGCTCCAGAAGGCCGTTCACCCATGACAAAGGAACCGACTGGCACCCAAACCGGGGGATTGGGGGCGCTTCTTCTCACTTCTGTCGCACTAAAAGAAAAGATATGGCTCCTCATCAACGGCCTAATTGGGTATTCTGGTGGGCTGATAACCCAAGCAGGAATTCCGAGGAGAACCAATGAAGATACAAGAAGTGGGAGGGGTCCATGGATTCCGATGATCCCATCCAGAAGTGTTATTTTTCAGTCAGAATCGTGTGTCTCCACAATGACTTCCGCCATGTATCCTGCAATGACTTTGTACCAACAGTACAGCGAACAGACGTGCTACACAGGAAATGAACGTGCCTGACAGCCTTTCTTCCGGCCTCCAGTGGAGCCTTCACTGGTGAGCCACTGTACTTCATCCTGACAACATGGATGAAGTAACGGGAAAAATGCCACAATGGGGAGGGAACAGAGAGCGGAGTTCAACATTGTGGTGGCGCCATGTGGTTCTTGAAGCAGATGATGGGCTTTGCACCAAAAGGATGACGATCAAAAAAGGTTTTTCCTTCCCTCAGCTGGAGTGTGGCCAACATAACAGCCGCTGAAGGACAATTTCAATTCCGAGGCTTTTTATTAAAAGTTTGCACGGATCATGTACGTCAAGGAGGTACATCCATACGGTACAGAAGTCGAAGGATATTATGCTCAATGGTCGGAAAACTTTCTTCTTGTTCTGAGCAAGTAGCACGATCCCATAACCCGTTTGGTTCTGACCGTATATTTTTTTCAGCCAGGCTCATATATTGGCCTCTTTTAATGATGGCCAGAGCTTCGACCTAGAAATTCACTCATGTCCAACTAGCATGGTTTGACTCCGTGCCAAATGGGCCTATCAAGATCCCTGCTGTCAGGCTGGGTCGATACACCACTCATCAAGGGCGATTGGGCTGCTCTTCGTCGTGGTCGTGGTCGTCGTCAATAGAAGTGGGGATAAATAGATGTGTGCTTGGATTGCGAATGTGGCGTGACCGAGGTGGTGCTCTGGATTGTCCGCGTGGATTTGACACTCTTAATGGTGCTTTTTGTGGCTTTGGGGGACAGTATCACTATTTTGGGGTCACTTCTGATGATGATATGCCATGGCATCTCTCTGCCTGCCCAGAGCACACCACCACTACTACTACTATCATCATCAGGGGTGAGAAGAAAGTGAATACATACAAAGTATCCGTAATATTGGTAGCCGCTCTCGGCTTGCAATAAATGCGAGAAGAAACACATCCTCCTCAGTGTTCGAGAGCAAAGAAGCGGAGAATCCCACCAGAATATGAGGATGCCCGCGACCAGGCAGGATGAAGAAAGCCGCATCTCAATCTTTATGGCCTATTTATTTGCGCAAATGGCAATGGTATGGGCATTGGGTAGAAGAAGAAGTAGGAGTAGCAGCAGCATGGCTGTCGTCGCTTGGATGATCTTTGTCCTTTGAGGTCCTTGCCATCATCACTTTCACTTACAGCTTCTGGATCTGTCCCTTGCACTTGATCCCCACGGATCTCTGTGCTTGTGCGAGTGTGTTCCAATCTTGGGGTCGTCAATGTTCCACCTCGCATGCGCATGGCATCGAATTCCACGCAAAATATGGGCTTGGAACGAAGTAGCAAAGAGAAAGGGGAATGAACTGAGGGTGGATTTGACACGTTGAATATCAACGTCATGGAAGTACTATTGCAGCACAAACATCGCAGAGCGCATCATGATGCAGATACTCATGATTTGAACGCGGAAAGCACACCCCTTTTCTTAGAGGGTGAGAAAGTTTGGATTCACCCGAAATTGGCAGATTATGGCAGGCGAAACCGGTTGAAGAGTTTGGCAACAAATCGATTGATGGCTGTCCTATATCTCATCACGACCCATGATGGCTTCTTTTGTTCTCGCACGCTTTGGATCGAGCAGTGTGAGGAAGAGTGGTTGAATGAATGAATAAGCGAAAGAACTCAGCCGAATAAGTACGTTAGTATGGGAGAGGGGGAGGGAGGAAGGACGAGCACTGACAAATGGTCACAACTTTTGCGCCTCACTATCCTCATTCGAGATGAAAAGACACCCCCTCCACCTTGCTTGCCAGTCATGACATACCGAGAATACTAGAATGTGACACTTTTACTACCACCAAATGGTTTGTTCTCAAGATCCGATTTTGCTCCCCAAATATCACGATACGACGGAATACGAAGCGTTATGCATTCTGAAACAATGGTAGAAAGTTAATCCACCCATATGTATCGTCGTCAGAAACATATTTATGAGATCCTGAATTGGACGTTGTTCCATTTTCCACTCGCTTCGGTGTTGAAAGCTTTCTTTCTCAAACAAAGTTCGACGAAGGACAAAGTGTTTTAGCACGAGTGAGGTGGAAAGGCTTGCTAGTCTCGGGGAAATATTCAAGATTTACAAATATGTCCCAACTTTTTGAAGCAAGGGGAGAATTGATAGCTGCTGGCTGGCCTCTCCTTTGGTTCATCCTTTTCCTGCGTTGTTTCCACCCTTTTCCATCCATCTACTCTAGCAACCCCGTAAAAGCAACCCACACACTCACTTAGCTAGTAGTTTGGTCGTGGTGGATCGGGTGTCGGAAGGGAAAAAGAAGGGTATTTGTTCCTATTTGTGAGGCAAAAAAAAATAAAACTTTAAAATTCAGGCTTGGCTTAGAAATAAGACAGGAATGGAGAGTCGATCCCAAAGCTACCCTATACTTTCAGTCAGTTCCCCTTGGAACAATTCTCCTTATCTCGAGCACTTCAAGATGGAATTACGATGGCTTGCGGATGATGCAGTTTGGCTGACAAATGGGATTTGGACTGTGTGTCTGCATTTTTTCCCATTAGACCGAGTTCAAAGAGCAAATGAGATATACCGACCGTACAATAATTGACAGTTAGATAGATACTACAACTTCAATCCAAGTCCCGTTGTACTCAGAGTTCACAATTATCACAACATGACATGACACAAAGAAATCTAAAAATAGTGCAAGATGATAGTTAAAATGCACGTAAAGATAGGCGATGTTCAGTAGCAAAACAGCACTATAAAGGGAAAAGCCCTCAGTCAGTCACCAGTTTACTGGTAGTCTTTGGTCGAAAAACAAGCCAAAGCGATTGCTTCCTTTCCCATCTAGGATCATTATTTTTCGTTAACCCGAAACTCTGAAAGAAGGAGATCTGCACGAAAATACAACACCACGTCGATCTTGTACGTGTACTACAAAAGCTGTACATGTACGTGTTGGAAATGGAAATGTGCTCTCTCGGGCTCGAAAAAGAGTAAGATCGCAACAAACGATTGTTGACCCTCATGTGAAGAGTTGTCAAAAAGAGGAAAAAAAACAATATGTATAACATGTTCCTTATTTCCAAATTTTAAACTAATCATTGGTGTGAAATTGTAGTAAAAGTTTTCCTGTTATGGTTGAAACAAATTAAACTTAGTTTTTGAAGGCGTTTTCTTGACAAATATTCCTGGTGAAATGATGTCATTATTTCAGAGCAGCTTTAGATGAGCCGGGAAAACCAGTAAAAACAATGGAACAAAATGTAAAGCAATATCTTTTTTTATTCTTCCTTGAAAAAGCATCGTCCTTATTTTGTTGTCAGTATTGGTTTCGATTAACTTTATTATTATTGTTAATACCGTAAAGGACTAAGTCATAGACTTCTTGATGTATGATAATTTGATAAAGATATCTGATAAGCAGATTTGATGCATCAAAGTAAAGTGTTTGGTATTTTGACTGAGTGTCCTTAGAATTTTGCTCTGAACTTCTCTTCTATCGTCAGAATGTTAAGTTTGATCAAATCTTTGGCGTGCTTCGTGGTTTTTGCTTGTATGACAATCTGGAAGTACATTCCAAATCGTATCGAATTTTCTCTGGCTGCTGAGGAAAATTGCTGGCACCACAGCATCACCGTTGTTTTGAGCCCTACATTAAATACTGTACATATGAAACAATATATAGGGGAGGAAGGAAATGATGAAGATCACGGTTACACGCGGAGTTCGTGCATAAAAAGTATCAATCAGTCATTTGAACGAAATATTTTTTTGTGAAAACTATTTGATCTTATTTGTAAGGTTTTAATTATATATCACTGAAATATTACTTATTATCTTAATTTTTTTACCTTTCATTTCGCAATATTTTTGAATACCATCTCTATTTGGAACAAACATCAAAGAGATAAAAAAGTTTGATTCTGGTCCATTAACAAAATTACATCACTAACCCTTTCATCAGGATTATATTCGGAAACAAGTGCATACCGGGTATATGCAGAGACTATACTCTAGCATGGTTATTTTTACTCTAGTTTGGTATACTTGAGACATTTGAATTAGTAAATCATTTTGTGAGGAATTCCTCTAAGATTTATAAGACATTACCTTTTTACCAAGTGAGTGGTCGGACATCCAGCTTGCAATAGCCTAGAAATCTGTGGCTCGTGCATCTCTACGTAGTTGTGTTGGGATTACACTAGGCCAAGGAATACTTTCACGAACTCTTTGTTTGCGCCCTTGCGCAAGTATTTGTGGTAGATTGTCCAAGCATTCAACCGAAGGGAACGAACGCATGTTTTGGATTTGGTTCGATTGGCATTTCCCTATGGGTTGAAATTTCGAACTCCAACCACAACAGGAGTGAAGGAGGGTCCATCGAAAAGTTTTGGACCACTGAAGGATCACCACGAGCAATTTCAGCCAGTTTGTCATGTTGATTCTCATCATAGTCATTGGTTTGCTAAGTGAATGCACCCACTATGCAGGAAGTTGGCTCCTTAACTAGGTTAACTTGCGGTTGAGAACCAAATGCACGACATCCACATGTTCATCATGCATCCAACAAAGTTTATCTCATTTCAGGTTTAGGAACACTTGTTCCAATCGATGTGAGTGCAACACAAATCCAAGCAAATGAGAGCTAAAGAATGAATTTGGCAAATACCCTGGATCCAATGGGCAAGACTCTTTAGTTTAGGACCACCGGGAATGTACATACTACGTTTCGACTGAAAGGGGGGATGACTATCTTTGAGCCTTACCGATGTCTTCAATTTAACGATGGGTCTAAGCCGGTCGGTCTGCCCTAAACGAGACCCCTCCATATCCTCATTATTGCTTTCTCCATTCCATGAATTGAAATGACTTGAAAGAAATCTCTGTGGCCTTCGAGACTCGTTGAGTGGGTGTACGTATGTAGACAGACCACCGACACGCGTCTCATTCCAAAAATAATGGTGCTTGTGATGGGGCATGCAATAGAACATGTCAGTGGAGGGAGGAAGGCGACCATAACATAAAACAAAGGCCCCTTCTTCGAGTGCCACGACGTAAAGCCAGTGCTTTGTTGGTCTGGAAAACTTGGGCATTTTTAAATCCGAGCTGACAAGCCCTATCCCAACTATACTAAGAAAGAAATCGTCGTGGACACTGTTGGGGACGGATCAGGAGAAGTGTATTTTATAAATTAAATCCAATTTACGCCGTCTCTTCTTATATGGAAGAAGCCGTTGCTCTTCAATTGTAGCTCAAAGAGTTTTAAGGACCCTCATGCCGTTAAAGAACACACTTGGCTTGAAGTGGTCACAGCAAAAAAACGACAGTCCAAGCTTCTATGTAGTGCTTGATTCTTGGAGAAACGTAGCCAGAAGGTAATAAAAAATCAATTTCCTCGATTAAAGGAGTCAATTTTCTACACCTCAATTACCTCTTCAAATGACTCCAAGGGGGTTAACAACTAAAGAGAGAGGTTCTTGATGTTCCTCTGGTGGAGGAACTCTTTCTGTAATCCCACGTCGGTTGTTCCAAAGAAGAAGGAGGAGAAGAAGTTCCTCCAAGGATTTCATCCCTGGTCCCCACCGAAATGGTGGACCCTTTCTCCACCCATATCCCACTAACCAACCAAACCCGCCGGTCTCGTCCTCGTTGTACTCGAGTATTCGTCGTTGTTGGACGTACTCGTCCATTAAAGCCTCGAGCCACTTCTCAAGTTTCATGCGAATTCTTGGCCTGATTCTCCCGCATTGCTGAAAAATGAGTTCTCGCTATTCTCAATAGCCAGATTCTAGACATCCATACATGGTCATGGGAATGCGTTGGAATGGGTTCCAGACAGAATTTATGATGGTTGGTTCAATCCCCCTGAGAGACTTGTTAGAGAGGTAGGATTAAAGATGAGTGGCGCTCAAACAAGCCCAAGGAAATTCGTAGCATTGGGTCTTGGTGGTGGAACAATGAATATGGTTTTTCAAGTTCCACTAAGGCACGCGCCACATTCCAAGTATAGAGTTTACAGCCCCCATAAGGAATCGTCTCCAACGAGTGAGTGGAATCCTTCAAAAGTTTCTTCTCCCCTCGCCTTCGTGTCCTCCTCGTTCCATTCCATCCCTTGGTCGCTCCATTGCCGATGAGAGTTCCACTTTCTTATGTAGAAAAGCTAGATTGAAGTAAAACTAGCTACCACCACTGAATTTGGGGCTAGGGGACCCAATCGGGGAACACGAGCAAGCACTTGCCTCATTTTTGTTCCATTCTTACAAGGCCATCTTAATATTCCGATT
Source organism: Tigriopus japonicus (assembly GCA_010645155.1). NCBI lineage: Eukaryota > Metazoa > Arthropoda > Copepoda > Harpacticoida > Harpacticidae > Tigriopus > Tigriopus japonicus. Next base: position 11,090,615 of record CM021317.1, read on the forward strand.
GAATCGGAGACAGAAAAGTAGCGCAACGTTCCCATGATTTCAGAAAGTACTCTTATGGGAAAATGGGAAGCAGAAGACGCTTCAACTTACTTACTTCTACCTACCTACGTAGTTCCCGTCTCTAGAGGGGGAAATTGAGTGAATTTTTATTTTATTTTTTGCCGTCCGTGGGCCCACACTTTAAGACAGGTAGTACTGACTGAATCATAAATTACCGCTCGGATTGCTGCTAATGGGAATGAAATGGATTTTTCTGCTCTAAAATTTCGACCCACAAGAACTCCATACCCACGGGCTTCGCCTGTGTAGAAAATGGCCGACGATGAACACCCACAGAGAATGCTGACGACGCTCTGAAACATCTAACCTGGTCAAGGATCAATGTCAAAGATGAATGGAAGCGAAAATGGAAACGTGCGAGAGAAAGGCGCTAGAAAAAAACTCGACTAGGATACCCGTTTTCAAAACACTTATTGCAATAACTCAAATGCAATTCAATTTGACAGATCTAGTACTAAAATTCAATAAACAAATACGGGTGTGCGTAGGTACGGTGTGGATTTTATGGCGTCATTTACTGTACATGACTTCAAAATTAGACTTCTTCGTTAAAGGGTCTTTCCGGTTTCAATTAAAAATTGACAACTGAAATATTTAGAGTACACAATATGAATGTCATTGTGAATTGTGGACACCAAAAACCCGACATGTTCGTCCTGAGTGAATCGAATGAGAACGTTGATTAGTTATCTTCACATCACCGTCAAATAGGAAGGAAGCATCAGTTGGCAGAAAATAGCCTTTGCCATACATAACTTCACTGGAAATGGCACTCTGGTTCCAGTAAAAACAAACGCAAAAAGATCTGCACTTTTGAAGGCCACTCGACTCGTGTATTGAGGATGTTGTAAGTGCAAACTTGGGAAACAGATCATGGTTCTTGGGCACTTGGCTTTTGTTCTGGCTGGCCGATTTATGCTCGAACGGAACCATGTCCCGTTATAAGAGAACTTTTCCGATTACGAGCTAGCTTGGACTTTGTATGAAAAAGACATTATCAAGCAGAGGTGCCAGCTACTTGGAGGACCAATATTGGACCTTCCCTACTGGCAAAGACAGACGGAGAGAGAACGAAAGAGTATCATAAAACCGTTGATTCAGCGACAAGTACGTACCTAACGAAAAACAGGCGACTAGATGATCAAAGAGAGCCCCAAGATTTGTCGTTACAGGAGTATACTTACCATCTACTGTTTGGGCAATCACCCACATCTTGGGAGCACATTGAAGACATAAGGGTTTGTCACCCTTTTGTATGGTGGCACTACTCCACCTCGTCAAAAATAGAGGGCTCAAACGAGAGAAGCGGAAGCGTAAATCGTGAGCCATCTATCTTTTGCATTAGATTTCCTTCCTGTTACTGAGTGCTTGACATTGACAAGGGTCCTGTCATTTATGTGGACACTTTACCCCTGGGAAAATATCCAGGGCAATAGTTCCAAGAAAAATGCTGTCAATGCTTTCACCGAAAGATCAAAATAGGTCAACCAATCCAAACCCCTTTTTGTAGACTACATTTTGAAAGATCCGCGAGCCAAGACTTTGGTAACATTTTCAACAACATTTCAAGAAAATGTGCTTCTCTTCATTTCGATCTCTTAGGACCTCGAAGGGGTAACAAGAATGCTTTGTAGTACAATGCAAGGGGAGTGCAGCGCAGAGCTCTGCCAGTCTGCTTTCCGTCTACTCAAGCTCGAAAGTTATCATTATTTTTATCATCATTATCTGCCTTTGATGGCTTTTTGCTCTTGCATTACGAGTGTCCAATTGTTTGTAGTCCGAAAGATCGACTACGAACGTGGAACCTAAGGCGGAAGAAACAAGGGGAAATTGGGAAAAATGACGCCAAGAGAGAAGGGTGGAATGGATCATCATCCCCTTTTGGCCGGTCATTTCCAACAATAAGCATGACTTCCTGGCTCATTCTGGACTTGGAGCTAGCTAGCACTTGGAAACAGAGGAAGCGAAAAGCAATGCCAATAACGAAGCACATGACTACTTGCAAATACGTCACAAATCACGGACTCATTGATCGCAAAAGGAGGCTTGAAAGTTACGCCTGAATGTAGGGGACTTTTTTGGGGGTCTGACAAGATTCATTTGACCCCCGTTCCCCGATGACATGGGCTCTTAAAGAAGAGCAGGTCTGCATTGAATTGGTCCATTTGATTATTCTTCCGATCCCTCTCGAGATATACCACCCAACACCACCACCTTGGCTCACTTTTCCCTCACCCCAGTCTTGAAATCCCAAATCCCAAGCAGGCACTCAAGAAATCTGAATTGAGTGGAGAGTTCCCAAACCCCTTCCAATTCCTCTCAAACTAACGGAAGAGGGTTCAAAGTCTGGGCGGTTGGAAAAACCTCCGATGGAATCGGAACAGAGTGTTATAAATTCCTCCTGCCTGGAAATGAAGTGAAGATTCATTCACCTTCCCATCCAATCCTTGCCAAAATGTTGGTGTTGTAAGGCAGCAAACTTAGCTCATTTTGTGGGTCTTGTTTCTCGAAATTCTTGTTCCAAAACTAATCAACCATTTGGTCCAATTACACCAACTCAACTTGATTCAAATGTATGGGGATCTCAATTAGAACGTGGCCTTTCGTTTGTTTAGTTTTTGACTTGAGTAACTTAATCAGATGTTGGAACTTGTTCTGGAGTCATGAGAACATTCGAGAGACAAATTAGTGTATTCCTCTTGGTTAACAAGGGTCCAGTGAGCCAGAACATGAGGCAAAAGAAAAGGGGAACAAGGAAGGAAAACGACAAGGAGGAGAGAGCCTCAGCGCTATTTTTCTTCTTCTTTTGCACGACTTTGCTTCAATGCAATGAACCCCATATCTTCGTAAACTTAAGGGGGGGAAGAGGAAGGAGCCTGTTCAGGCTCGTCTCCATCGATGGATGTTCAGTTCAGGCAACTTGAAGTTTGCTCACCGATGCTCAAATTGGAGGCCGAACAACCTCATTCTTGGACCCCGTGTCGGCCATGTAGTGGTGTGTTCCCAAGAGTGTTCCACCTTTTGCTGGCTCAATCGTTCGTTGAGGTGAAACTGGGTGAGCCAATGGGGATGGTGCCCCCGTTCGAAATATGCTGATGTAGAGCAAAATCATCAAACAAAAAAAACTTACCCCTCTCTTCGAACCCTTTTGAGCTTCTTGTCCTCCTTCTCCACGACGGTCTCGGCTACGTGGTTGCCTAATGACTTCGTCGAAAAGTTACCTTAAACACAAAAGCAGCCAGTCAAAAATAGAGTTCCATTCATTGAAGGCTTGCTGAATGGACCGAGAAGCCGGTTTTCCCTCCCTTGTCTGAGAACAGGGAGATTTTCCCTTGAAGTTCGAGGAGCTCTTTGCGACCCAATATCTTTTTCTCCAATCATAATCGTATTGTTAGATTCATATGATCCACTCTCTCCGTTCCAGGCAATCCTGTTCTATGTCCCTCGATGGCTGTGGAAGAATTGGGAGGCCGGCAAAATAGTGGCCCTCAAAATGGACCTGGATCTCGGGATCATCACCGAGGCGGAAAAGCGTCAGAAGAAGAAGCTCCTTCTCGATTACCTCCATTCCAACCTAAAGAATCACAACTTCTGGGCCTACAGATACTTCTTCTGTGAATTCCTTTCCTTGCTCAATCTTTTCGGTGAGAAACTATGCAGATGCAAAAATGCCAAAAATATGTGTTAATAGTCTTTGTACAAAAATGCTTGTTTTTAATCAAAACGTCCCAATGTTTTAAGTAAAAATCACGACCTTGAATCTCGACAACTTTCCCATCGTCTCATTTAACATTCGAGAAAATGCATGCAAGAGTTGAATTGAGATTAAACTAAAACTAATATTAAAAAATGGAAGCTGTAAAGCTTAATACGGGGACATTCTTGAGTATCTAATTACATTTCAACCAATATAATTAACATTTTTCAATTACAAATTACAATTGTGCATTTTCATCTTCATACATAGGAAGTTATAGGA
>CM021317.1:11101682-11114035 GCA_010645155.1 Tigriopus japonicus
TATTTCACCACAGTTTTGCCAAAGTTGGCATTAAAACCCACTCTCTAGCTGGCAACTATGTCTGAATCTGACCGCAAGAGGCGCTTATTTTGTGGAATCAGCTGAAATTTTGATCAAGGTTAATTGGTTAGTGTGGGCCATATTTGGTTTTTTGCACAGATCATATAATGATCATTATATGGTCTGTGGTTTTTTGTTCTCTCTTGGGCGAATTCCCGAGAGGTCAAGGGGAATTTTGATTAATCGGGTGAAAATCATTTGTTGCCTCCATTTAAGGTGGTGCACTCAGGAAAATTGGTTGATGGGTTATGATGTTGAAATACCTAATGGCTGTATCGCCGATCTCAATTTCAAATAAAATTTTCCCACCCGGAGTGTGACAACAATTTCGCAAAGCTATTTTGGCTGAAAGAAGGTTTGGTGAGTTATTTTTCACTCAGAGCGGATGAAAATTGCATACGCGTTCCAACGTATACGTCTTTTCCTGAAGTTTTAGATTTCCCATTTAAGAATGGTTCTAAAGGATGATGTTCATTAACCATGGTTATTCACAAAGAATAGGCACATCCGTGGTTAATCCATTGCGTATATTTGTGATTGGATCCGTTGTTGAAAGAACGATGAGTGAGCTGCAATTCCAAATAGGTTTAAAAAACAATTATGTTTTACATATATTGTATATGTTTTATAATATGTTTTATAATATTGGGGTTGAAAGAGCTTCAAATATAACTTCATACTATTGTTTGTGATTGAAGTTGTTGGAAATGAGCACGAAGCCCTTACGAAAAGAAATACTAGAAACATGGCGTGCAGGGCAATTGTAACGAAAGTATAGTAATTTGTTCCCTTTATTCGATAAAGAAACTGTAATGGCATTATCATTGAAAAATTATGTAATTGTAAGGACCAAAAATTCAAAAGTATTTTGTGCTTTTCGAAGTCCGAACCGTTTCTCTCTCTTATCAGTTTTAAGGTCGAAAACTGGGTTTTTGAAAGAAAAAGATCAAAAGTTCAAAACGATAACAATTGATACCAATATTTGAAATGTAGCGATTATGAATTGTGGGGTTCTTAAATAAAAATAAGAATATTTAGGCCTGGGGTCGGCAACCGTTTTTGTGTCAATGCCCACCAAATTTGGTGTGGTGAAGCCGGGGCGCACCCTACAGATGGTGGCAGGTTCGTGGGCCCACAAATTAACGATCAAAGACCTCTGGACCCACTATTGCAGTACTATGGATGTCTCTTGGGCCCATTATTCAGGGCATTCCTCATTGCTCTTGGATCCAACAACGATCACCCTTGGGCCCGCATGTGGGCCGCGGCCTACCGGTTGCCGACCCCTGATTTAGGCAAATATCAAATGAATAAAAGAAAGCAGAAAGGATATCCTAAGTCTAAACTAGGTTTGTCCGAAATATTTGGCTCCAACCATTCAAGTACTGCGCTTTTTCAATGAGAACGATAAAACTATCGTTCTCATTTCCAATTTGGACTACAAGTCCGTAACTTTGGCCAATCCAACCAAGATTGCTCTATTTGATTATTTGATGAAACAAAACATGCTTACTTTTTCTTCTCCTTGGTTTGATCCATGATGACTGATGAGTGATGAGTAACAAAATGAGGAAAAACCCAATCTTAGTTTCTTTAAGAACTGCTTTCGATCAATTTTATTAAAATTAACAAAGATACTAAAAACTGGGCAGAGCACTTTTGTAACGAGTAACGAATTACGCCATTCCTTTTTTTAAAGGAAACCGATAATAACTAATTCCTCATTTTTATAAAAGGAATGGGATCTCCGATCCTTTTTCGAAGAACGGCTTAAGCCCTGATTGCATGAAATTCCCTCATGAAAGCAAAGTCAAGAAGTCTTCATGCATTCCTCAATCTTGAACCAAAGTGTCCGTTTGATTTAGCTCAGTGTGCTCATCTCTTCACGTTTGTTTCTTTGCTATTTGAACAAAAAAACAAACGGTTCCATTCATGAGGCGGACCCTTGCTTCTTAAGTACTCAAATGTAATTTTATAGGTAATCTGGGTATCTCAGTAATTAGACATCTTTATTGCGCGTGTGATTGCACATAGGGTCTTACGGATATATGTCATAATCAAGTTTCATCCAATTGAATGTACTCAAAGGAGCCCATTTTGGGTTCAAGTTGAGCCATTTGAGGCGTTAGCCACCAAACACAAATGTGGAGATTTAGGGCGAAGACTTGGGATCGAACCCTGAAATAGTATATTGAAATAACGTGAAATGCACACGAAATAAAGTAGTTTTGAAGGGTGAAGCCCCCTGGCACATTTATTGGACTATCTTGACTAGTACATTATCACAGCTATTTATAGATTCGACTAGAAGAACGCACAGGCCAATTAAGCATTGGCCTGGGCAAGGAGTACTCTACCCTGGAGGTAGACTGGCCGCAAGTTCAAGACAACGAAAGGGCGATGCCAGCAAGACATTTCTTTACAGAAAATGATGTTCAAAATCAATTTGAGCGATATTTCTGACTGAAAATTAATTGCTATATATTTGTAGGTTATTTCTAGCAAGTAAATGTCCCAAAATACCAAGAAAGTAAAACTGGACACTTACAAAACTTGAAGAAAAAGAAAGGAACATGACAAAACAACAGTATACTTTAGCAACAAATCATAACAAAAACAAGTACCAGGTACAAATTCCAATGTCCATGAATGTTTTACTAAGTACTGAGACTGCAATTTATTTATTATCTTGGCCCCTGGGCTGGATTTGGAGGCGTCAAAGAACTCCTCCACAATTGATTTGCTCCAAAAAGCTCTCTCGAGGGCCATTGGAAGTTGAGGCTTTTTCATCTTCAAGGTTAAAAACTATTAAGGTTTTGCCCTGTGACACCAAGTTTGGTCAGTGGGTACACTTCATTTAACAATCGCACAAGATAACCAGCAATGTAGAAACCAATACTGCTGTCTTCAATGGACTTCAAATGAGCAACGGGAAGAAACTTGAGCATCAATCGAAGTTTTATAGCGGCATCATGGATGGTTTCACCCTCGGACACTGATTTGGGGCCAAAATATTTTTAATGTCACAAACATGCATGTTGTCGAAGTTCACCAAGGATCAAACTTAGATTAGTTTATCCACTCCACGGCTTATCAGACTTTAGAATCTGTCGTTAAGAGATAAAATAATTACCTCCCAAAAGTTGTCGGTACCAACCAAATCAGGCTGATTGAAATGATCAGATTGAAATTTCCCAAAAAGTACATTTTGGATCTCATGCCTATGTAACATATCTTTGGCATATTCTTGGAGAGTTTTGGTGGACAAAGTCATGGCAAGCATGGTGGGAGATGTGAGACCTTGTCACTCTTTCCCCCTTTTCCCTGGCCTTCTAATTTTGAATTCCAATCAGAGATCCAGAAAGAAAATTTCGAAAGGAATTTCAAGTTATCATCCTCAACTGAATAAATTGGGGCACGGGATGGATCACGTTTTTGTGTGTGAAGGACGGCACTTTTAGTGTTCACCACTTTCCACCACTTATTCATCAATTTCAGGAACTTCAATCTGTCTTTCCACGGTTTATCTGTATTGTTGATGTAAAATTCTACGTGTTTGTGTCCCACTGTATTGGAAGTCTTGGACTATTCGGTTAAGGCCTGTTTTATCTTCATTAAAGTATTCTCCATAGCTCTTCAAGGCTGCCAAAATATTTGGTATTTCCCATGAGTATTCGATGCTATCTCGGGTTGTCACACTTGCAACATAGGATTGGGAGAAGATCACGTTTTAGACTTGCATTTTAAAGGTGCCATCTTGAAATATTTGTTAGATGAAACAAGATATTGATCTGGCCAGTTCCTCTTTCCTCAATGTTTAGAAAAAGGAGGCAGTTTGGCTTTTTGATGACTGAGATGCCTTCTGGCAAGCCAAGGGTGTTTTGCTTGAACATGATATCCTCAAGGCACTTTAAGCGTTCATCCTCAAGAAACGCCTCATACTAAGCCTTCTCCTCCTTTTGAATTTGAAGGGCTTGTTGGGCTCCTGAAGTAGCGAGCGTCTGTCTGGTTCCGTGATGGCTTTGGCGTGGTCGAAAGATATCTTGAAACTCGCTGAACGAGTCACTTGGAACCTTGTGCATGGAGATCTGCGGATCTGGAGGTGGGTCTTCGTATCTTGACCAGTAGCCAGACCTGCAACCAGGTGCAGTACAAGTGTTCACCATCTTCCAATTATTCGACGTGCGAAATTCTACGTTTCCAAAACACAAATCACCTAATTTCTGTTTAAGTAGACTGCACTCCCGCTGTCTCTCAACTGTCGTTTCCCAGCGTGACTGAGTCTCCAGAGTCTGAAGATCTCCTTGGCCTGGGATGTATCAAACCAAGAAGCACGGAAATCATGGAGTGGGAGGCTATCAATGAGAATTATGATTTCCAGCAGAAACGAACCATTTGCGTTCTTCTGCAAATGAGACCTAGCTTGCATTGAGAAGAACACGTATTTCAAATTTCAGCCCAATCAAACGCCGGAGTGAAAAGTTATGCCTTCTCAAACTTATGTAGTGAAGAGAGCAAAGAATGAATGAACTCGCCCTTTTGTGGTAAAACGATTACCACAAAAGGGCTAGTTCATTCATTCTCGGTAGGATTTGCACTGAACTTTGAGAGTGCATAACTTTTGTCTCCGACGTTCGATTGAGCTGAAAATTGAAAAACGTATTCTTGTCAACATATGCAAGGTCTCATTTGCAGAAGAACGTAATTGAATTGTTCTTACTGGAAATCATTATTCTCCTTGCTAGCCCCCCACTCCATGATTCCAGTGCTTCTTGATCAAACCCATGAACCTGAGCTTAGCTCGGTCGTACATTAATCTGTTGCGCTACACCATCTGATTGTAGGTAAAAAGGTCACAAGCAAAACGGTCACAGGTAAATAGGTCACAGTAAAAAGATCACGGGGTAAATAGGTCACAGTAAAAAGGTCACGGGGTAAATAGATCACAGTAAAAAGGTCACGGGGTAAAAAGGTCACGGGGTAAATAGGTCACACGGTAAATAGGTCACAGTAAAAGGTCACAAGGTAAATAGGTCACAGTAAAAAGGACACACGGTAAATAGGTCACGGTAAAAAGGTCACAAGGAAAAAAAGGTCACACGAGAAAAAAGGTCTTGCAATCATTGCAAATGCATAATGTTGTTGGGCTGAACATCGTACTTTAACTGAGGTTGAGACGATTTATTAATCATGGGCTTTACTGGACGTTAAGGAAACGGCAGTGTAACACTAAACAGCAACAAATAATTCACTACAGGGTGCGATGGGTATTTGTTAATCGACTTTGGCGTGCTCTTTTGAATTATCCGATAGAGCTATAGGTTTGAAATTTTGTCAGTTGACAGATGAGTCATATGTGACAGTTTGGAAGAAAAATGGCATCAAAAGAAGAATTATCAGTTCCAATTCAGTGGAAAACACCCAAGGCCATGCTAAAAATTCGCGCCGGAAAGGGCAATAAGCAAATTGCAGACTTTGAGGCTCTCATCTCTGTTTGTGTGGAAAGTTTGGAAGGAGTTAGAGGAATCTGGATGTGACTATGAAGCCACTGCAACCCAGGGACGGCTTTTCATGTGGCAACAAGATTCAGCACCTTGCCACACGTCCACAAAAAAGTCTCACTTGGCTAGAGGACAACTTAGACGATTTTGTTGGACCGGACTTATGGCCTCCTAACTCTCCGGATCTCAATCGGCTGGATATTTTCATATAGGGCGTGATTGAATAACATACCAACCGAACTCCATGCAACAACTCAGACGAATTGAAGCAAAAAATCCATCATGAATTCGCAAACTTATCCAAGGACGTGGTAGCCAAGGCCTGCTCCCAATTCAGGCCCAGATTGGAAAGAGTTATTGAAGAGAATGGCAGAATACGTTAGGTAAAATAATTGTATTTTTAACGTTTAATCCAAATATTTGCTTATATCTCAAATCGGACCAAGGATGGTGAAATGGCAGCCGTTTTACAAAACCACTCCCGAAATTAACAAATACCCATCGCACCCTGTAAATCATATAACAAGGAGTGTCCAAGGAGTATAGGTTATAGGTGTTTTTGAAATTGCTAATCTTCAAAAGTTAACACCAAAAATCAAAGTTGGCGTGGTCGAAACTCAATTCAATAACAATTCAAAATAGAATAACAAGGACTCTGCTGAGATTCTGCTTTAAAGATACCAAACCAAGCAATGGAATGGAAAGCACAGAGGTGAGTGACGATTGAAAATTCAGTTGATCAATCCTGGAAATTGAGACTGCAATGTAAATCCATGTTTTCCTCTAAAAATTCCTCTTGTGGCACGTTTCACCTTCACTGTAGGTTTCTTGGTTTTCAAAAACAATAATATTGTTTTGGAGCATGGTTAAGAAGTACTGATAGGTACTAATATTCAAAATCATTAACGAGCATTATATCTGGACAAGCTCATCTATTTTATCAATTTTCAAGAATCCTTCACGGCCCCCAGTTTAGGAACCGGTGATATAGACGGCTACTGGACCAAATTTAAGTAGCCCCTGTCCTCCCGGAACCTGAAAGCCCTGGACTTGTTTGTGTGGTCAATAGTTGAGACTGAGAGTACCAAGCCGAGGTTACCAAATGTCAAGATCTCTTGAGAGAGGATTGCCGAGGCCTGGAACCTCATCCTCAGACGCCGGAATCTGTCAAAAAAGCCTATGAATCAATCAAAGTTAGAATAGCCATAGTATGTTGTGACGAAAAAAATTTTTTCGTCAAAGCACGAGAAGATTTAAAGAATAAAAACTGTACTGGCAACTGTAAATGGATCATATGGCATACAGTCCATGTGCTCAACAACATTTTTTGAAAATCATTTCAATTTGAAGTCTCATTGTGCCTTTTTCTGTTTTTGAATTCCTTACCTTGTGACTTTTGTACCGTGACCTATTTACTGTGATCTTTTTACCGTGTGACCTTTCTACCGTGACCTATTTACCTTGTGACCTTTTTACCGTGACCTATTTACCTTGTGACCTATTTACCGTGACCTTTTTACCTTGTGACCTATTTACCGCGCGCCAATTGCGCTAAAGTGTCCACGCATTGCCGTCATTTTTAGGCTCAAAGTATGAGAACGAAACGACTTTCGTGTCAGGGTGTACATTAATTTTGCTTTTTCTAGCATTTCTAGCTCATTACATCACAACTAAGTGTTTACAGGGTATCTGGTGCCTTTAATCAATGTGAGATAGATAACCGACAATAATAGATTGTTCACACCTCAATGCAAAATTGGATTCACATAATGATACTGATGTCTTGCCCCTTATACATTTTTTGTTTTTGGTTGTCAAAATTCTTGCTCCATGAAATCTAGCACTTCTTTGACGAAGATTACGCAAAGGGAACAGAGAGCTCGCATAGGTGAGTTTCTCTTTCTAAAGTCCTCTATATATGGTATGAGCCTTATCTCTGTTAGTTTTTGGGTAGACCAAAGCAAATTCGGCTCGTTTGATCAAGCTACCGATATGTTGAATTCGTTACTGACAATTGACTCGAGAACTCCCTTTGCAAAAGATAACAACACTACAAAAATAGAGATCATCTCAAATATCTAAAAACATGGTATTTTTCGATTCCCGGTAGTGACAATGTAATGTATACATTTTATTTATATCTATGTTTTTATCACTCTCTGAAAATACAGTATTGTATTCAACTTCCGAAATTTTAAAAAGTCCACAGAAGTTCACAAAACATCAAAACATGATCCATAAGAATGGCCAGAAATAGAATTTAGGAATTATTTTAAAAAGGTCATTAAATTTCATTGAGTTTTGTTAAAGGCACAAATAATTGCTTCAATTGTTAATTTAACTCAAGTTGGCCGAGTGGTCTAAGGCGCCAAATTTAAGCTCTGGTACACAGAAGTGTGCGTCGCTAGGAACGCCACACATGACATGATAGTTGGACTTTTCTATTGTACAGAGTGGGGCAACAGTATTGACAATCATTTTTGAATGCTTGTTTCTTCTTAATGCACGACTGGACTTCAAATTTCTTGCTTTTTTCTGAAAGATCCATCTAAGTTCTACTGCATTTTCACTGTGGACGGGGTTTACAATCCCCAAAAAGGCTGGTGGTTGGCTGCGGACAAAGCCTCGGTCCCTCCGGTCATGAGAACCAAGAAGTCACCTTCAGCACGGCCGAGGTCTCTAAAGCCTGAGTTAATTTCACCGCCGCCTGAATGATGTCATCAAGGCCGAGAGGGCCATATTGAGTAAAATTAATGAAATATGTTCAATTCAAACAAATTGCATAAAATAAATAGTCCTTTTGACCCAAGTCTTGGTGCAGCGGATGTTTCAAATCAATTGTCAATACTGCTGCCCAACTTTGTAGAGTTGATTTGATCCACATCAGTAAGTTCCTTTGCTGTGCTTTTTGCGGGGTTGATGATGTTACGAGTAAAAAAAATATGTTAGATGTCTCGTACAATATAATTCAAAAAGTTTCCGAGACGTGAAAAGTATTGGTACGATTTTTGAGCTTTGTAAGCTAATCAGTCTGCGCCACAATCGTTGCAAAAACTACAATGATCAAACCTCTTCCAGTTTCTCTAAAACTTTGGACGCAAAATTACTTGTTATGAACAGAAATTATTAAATATAAAAACTGTTTCTGGCTTCTACGTCTTGCGTTCAGAACTCAATTTGAGCTAGTAGTATGTGCAAGTAACTCATATGCAAAAAAGTGGAGCATGGCATGGCATTATCTTTGATACCGCGGCTTACGTGTGGCGGATTAAATCTTGTTGAACTTCTTGATGCACTGTATATTTGGCGATTTATTAACAGCCCCTTAAAACAGTTTCAAAATGACAACGTAAGAACCCATTGTCTCTTGGGTCAAAACCGGTTTTTTGCTCCTGTGTTTGTACATACAGTGCTGGACAAAAGTTTAGCACCACTGTTGAAATGGGAGTAAGAGGGTTCAGATAATCAACATGGAAGCTGGAACTTAATATGAACATACCTAAAACTCTTCTTGTGTGAAACGAACAATTTTTTTATTCATATACTGCTAATACATTGGTAATATCAGATTGATTTCATTTAGGTCAATTTTTCCTGGTCAAAAGTTTAGCACCATGGATAAAAACATGTGGTTACTTCAGAGGATTTGAGCAAATTGTGAAATCAATACTTGGTGGCAGACCCGTGTTTGATGATGACATCAAACATCCTATTTGGCATGGAATCCACAAGGCTCTCCAAGGTGGAAAGAGGGATGGCATCCCAAGCATCAAAAATTGCCCTTTTGAGATCCTCTTTATTGCTGTACTGGCGCCCATGGGCATACACCTTGCCTGCAAGAATTCCCCAGAGGTTTTCAATGGGATTGAGGTCCGGAGAGCATGCCGGCCATTCCAAAACTTCAATGCCTTCATCCTCGAGCCACTGCATCGTTGACCTCGCCTTGTGTATTGGGGCATTGTCTTGCATGAAAGTCCAGTTTCGGCCACAAATCTCCCTTCCTCGATGCCTCAGGTTGGCTCCACTCAACATTCGTTGATATCCAACTGCATTCATCCGAGTTTCAACACATTGAAGATCAAGTTTTCCAGCTCTTCCAAAAGCTCCCCAGATCATCACACTGCCACCGCCAGAGGCCCGCCGAGAAAACATTCCCTCTGGCAGGTTTGGGTCATGCCAGTAGTACTGGTAGCCATCTGGACCATCAAGGTTGAACGTCTTCTCGTCTGACCACAAAATCGAGTTCCACTCATCTGTCCACGTTTGAGTCCGTCTGGCAAATTCCAAACGCCTCTCCTTGTGACGGCGTGTGAGAGCTGGGCGGGTCAAACGCTTCTTCCTCTTGATCTTCTTGGCTCGGAGGAACCGTCTGATGGATCTGGGAGAAGCAGACACACCTGTATCCCGCTTGATTTCCGAAGAGCTGATGCCACTGTCCCTGCGAGTTGCATTGATTATGGCCCTCCCATCCCTCAGAGAAATTTTCTTTGGACGACCAGGCCTCCTCTTGGTTCCATACGCCTCAGGATCATTCAGAAATCTCCCAATCGTGGTGTGGCTCCTCCCCATGGCACTTGCGATGTCCCGGTTTGACCGTCCAGAAGAAGCCATCTCAATCACTCGGCCTTTCTCAAAATCGCTCAAGGACTTGGCTCGCCCCATTGTCTTGTAGTGGGTAGGCTTAGGAAGGGTCAGCACAACTCTCAAGTTAATGAATGAGGTGATTTTCGTTCCGGTTTTAAACTTTTGACCAGCAACTCATTTCATGCCATCAATTATTACAGGGTTCCTTCCACCAGGTTCATCCAATTCAAATAAAACTTTGTCGAATAATAGCTAATGACATGAACATGCTTTGACCCAAATTTTGCGAGAATTAATGCATGTTTTAGCTATCTAACTCCATTTTTGGGGGTGGTGCTAAACTTTTGTCCAGCACAGTATTTGCTCACAATCTCTCGTCATTGACAATAGCGTATTAGGCACGGAACGCCATCTAGCGTTTCCTTGTAAGCAGATGGCGCCCTAGTGTCGATTTAGGGAACATTCCACCTCTCTTAATCATCACTTATGAACTATACTTGAACATGATTATTTAGACATAAGTTTGCTCGAGCTACAGTATTTGAATTAGTGGAGCTATCCTATGATCACGAAATCGTCCAGAAGTCCGATTGTAGGGTTAATTTGTCTCTCACTTCCGCACGTAAGTACTGCGACTGTTACAAATTTCGAAACGCTGTTTCTCGCAAACGGAGGAAAGTTTTATGCTGAATTTCAGCAAACGATCAGGACTTAAGTTGTTCCTCGAAAAAAGGAACGGATTACAGTTCCGATTCCTATTCCAAGAATGAGAAGCTTGTTACTCACAAATGCATTTTCAGAAACAGGAATAAAGAATCCCAATGTGTTAAGGAATAGAAGTTGTGTTATACATATTCCTGTTGAAGCCCTTGGGCATGGATGAGATCATGACATCGACGAAGTAATTGGGACAGTTGGCACAGTGCCTTGCATTTGTCCCTCAAGGAGAGAAAGGCAGAATTTTGGAATTTTGAATTTTTTAACTTGTCGCCACACATTTCGATTTATGTTTGTTCAAACTCCTATTAAAGATTAATAGGATTTTCGTTTGCGTACTCCATACCATGACTGCCTTGACTTTCTGAGCATCGCCACCGCTATCGTCAGCATACTTTTGCCTCTCAAGGTCTATTCTTATTTCCAAAACTAAATACCGAGAATAATTTTAAAATCGGATGTAGAGATCCCTAATTTATTTCTGCAACTCAAATGCCACCCTTGAAATGAGTGAGTGAGTGAGTGAGTGAGTGAGTAGGTAAGTGCACTTAATCTCTGAGCCGAATACTTCCACGCGCTCAACATCTTGTTGTCATTCATCATGGGTATGGGCAACGGTGGAAACGTCTTTTGGAGCATTCTGTGGTTCATTCTATTGCTAGTCATTGCCTTTCCATTGGCTGGATTTTGTGCCGGATTTTACATCCTTTTTGTACCTTTTACTGTCTGCATCGATGGTCTGAAGGTGAGGAATTTCTTGCAAGAAGCAAAATGGCTTTAGCATTCAAAAACACAGCTTCACCTATTTGAGGTCCATATCAATTGTCATACTGAGCAAGTAAGCAAGCACCCAAGCAAGCAAGTCATCAAGCACGCAAACAGGATATTTCTTATCTCGACTTTTATTCGACCTTCCTGCATTTCCTCAGATATTTTCAATAAAACGTCATTTGTTAGTTCTGAGCTCGATTAATTCATTTATTTGCCAATTATGCGGTTAGATATATTATATTATTTTTATATTTGATACATGAGAGCTAAGTAAAAAAGTCGACTAGCATTAAAGCGATCCCAAAAATATTTGATCTAGAGTCAATTTTCCCCTAAAAATAAGACCGGGAATTTTCGACCTTAAAATGCTTTTTTGGTATTTTTTGAAGGTTTTATTCTGTTGTTGATGGTTATACAAACTATCATTTAAATTTTTGGTCTTGCCATTTTTGGGGATTTTTACAAAGTGGCGTGACTTGAGCAAGTTTTTGTAAAAGAAGAAGATTTATTGAAGTATTGACCATCTATTGTTTAAATGGTGGAGTCATCTAACTATAATAATTCACTGAATATATTGTAAAAAATCAATTTTAGGTCTGAGGTCTGATTAGACCTACGGCTCAAAAAGTGACGTAAGAAATAATCTTGACCACGCACCATAGGCTTTTCTTGTCATTTGTGTCCCATGGAAATTTTCAATTAATTTGATCATGGCAAACA
>CM021317.1:11114077-11127426 GCA_010645155.1 Tigriopus japonicus
TATTGACCATCTATTGTTTAAATGGTGGAGTCATCTAACTATAATAATTCACTGAATATATTGCAAAAAAATCATATTTAGGTCTGAGGTCTGATTAGACCTACGGCTCAAAAAGTGACGTAAGAAATAATCTTGACCACGCACCATGGGCTTTTCTTGTCATTTGTGTCCCATGGAAACCTTCAACTAATTTGATCATAACAAACAAATAAGCATTTGCATTACATGCCCCTGACTTGCACGACAAATTAAGCTCTGAAATTGCATTCATTAGTCATTGGCGACAAATATTAAATACCCTTCAAAACTCAAAATTTGGTAGTGTTTCCTCCCTATTTTTTGGGATTTTGACGAACTCCGCCTCCACTGGTAAATCGTTACTCAAATTATTACAATGATTGCTATCAAAATTTCCTACCGTCCAAACTCCTAGAACTTGACGAAACGATTTTTATCTGATTTCATGTCACGCAACCTGTATTTCATGATATTTGACATCTTACTAGCGTTGAGGTAAATATTAGACGTAATTTTAGCTTGAAATTGAAGCTCTTCTGTATTTTTCGAGTTTGTTGATCTTGAAATAAAGAAGAAAGATGTCATCTTGATGAGAACAAGAATGCTAACCAAGCTTTTTGAATTTGTTGAAATTTCCTAAATTTGATAACCGGGATTTTCTTTCTTTTGTTTTTGGTGGACTTTCTTAGCCTTAGAGTTGCAATATTTTTTGTTAAAAGTTGCACTCAATAAGACATGCACAAAGCTTGCTCAAGTGAGTGTTTTTAAATAATACTGCTAGCGATAAATCAGGGCTGTTGGCTATGTTGACTTGCTCAGCCCATTTTGGAAGATCCAAGTTTTTCAATCCTTGTAGCGGTACTAAGAAATCCATTTGTGGTCCCTTGCTGTGGGCAAAAAGTGTAGACATCCTTCAAGGCAGCCGGTACTGTGCTCTAGACAGGTACTTTAGACGAATAAACTAAAAATCTACTCAATTGTGTTCGGCTGGGCACTATCCATCAAAATCTAGATGTCTCATGGAACACCCAGTGACGTGCGGACTCCTTAATTCATTTACCGGTTCATTTACCGATATGGTGTGTGATTTTGATCACAAGATGATCAGTTCATAATGAAAAGACAAATACTGAATAGATACAAACAAATACAAAGACAGAAGATAATGTAATGGAACTTACGGTTATTTCATAATTTTCAGGGATTTACAGATTTCCTTTTGAAGGGCCTCAATCTGACACATTGGGCGGCAGAGCACATGATGAAAGGTACACCAGTGGGCGATGCTTTTAAGTAAGCTATGGAGCATCTGAGAGGATCCCTTTTCGGCGTGTTAACCTAAGAAATGAATGATAGTGAATGATGATGAATGAATCATTTGGATGAGTTTCCTGATGATGCTATGATCAATAATACATTTTGTCAAACTGTCTACTTCATTGTGAACTTTGGAAAATGCATTCCCCCTCTCTCAATTTCCCCCATGGTTTGCCTTTTCAACCAAGAGCACCCCTCAACGTCATTTTTATCCCCAACCTGCTTCCCATTACTGCTTGTACTTTCTTTGCCACTGTCGCCTTGGATTCAGCTTACGATTATATTCCAACAACACAATGAAGTGATGATGGGGATTGGGGATGTTCATTCAAGAGAGGAAGGAACTCCCTCTACACCCCATCCATCCATCCATCCATCCACTTATCTGTCCATCCACGTGAACTGAGCTTGGAACAACGGGAGTGAAAAAGATAGCAGCAACCAACCCCTCATGGAGAGCCCCGAGCTAGTTTCAAAGGCCGACTGACTGACGACTAATATTCCCCTCTTGTTGCAGTCCTTCTCTTTGCTTTGCTCAGATCCTCAGTTTTAACATCATCCTTCACTTAGGGAGCTTTTATGTTTCTACTTTTCCTTGAACTTCTCGTTAGATCTGTACTTATGGGTGAGAGGAACGAACTTGGGGAAAGTAGCAACGAGAGATCAAAAGCATTGTCTCTGAGGAGGAACATGGCCAATATTACTGTACATAAGTACTGTGAAACGGGCACTCAGCTCCTTTCTCTTTACTCCTTTGTTCCGTGGAAAGAGGCGCAATCACTTCACCAAGATATCGGTACATCTAAGGATAAGCGCAGTCAATTGCGATCAAATCACTTCAAAATTATCATAATTTGGTAAATAAATGACCCCTTTCGTTAATTTTACCGATAAAAATGAGATTCATAAGCTATTTTCAAAATTTGTTTGCCAGTGCCGTTGTCAAAACCGACTTGGTGACCTCATTCGAGGATTCTTAGTCTGATCTGATAAAGAAGAGCAAAACTGGAAGGCTGATCCTCAAAATTCTCTTTTCCGTATTCATTAGTTTCTCAAACGACAAACCAGTCAATAGATGATTGGTTCTTTCATCGTCTTAACAGACATTAACATGTGCAGTAGCGATTTTTATCCATGAAGTGTCCGTTTCATAGATGAGCGGTCAAATGAAATCGGATGTTCCAACTACAGTCGTATCTCATTTTAAACAACTTTTCAGTCAGCGGAAAAATGTTAATTATATCGAGATTTTTCTTGTATTGAGACTCAAGAAAATTGGATCAAGAAACGATAAAAAATACAGGAGACTATTAAAGGAATTAACCTCCCTTTTATAGAGCCTTATAAGCTTACTTTTATTACAACAAAATCTGACCTTGACTCAAAAATTTAGCTTAAATAGTCATTAAAACGCATTAATTGACATTGCAAGTGCATGTCCATTACAAAGCTTAAGAACTTGTTTTAATCTCTGTTTGACAGAAAAAAATTGAAAGAAACAAGTACAATTTTGACATCGTGATTGATGATTTATCGAACTTATGCACGGCAAACCACTTTCTTTTTCAATTGAGCCTTCCACGCTTTCATCCTGATGAAGTTTTTGCCATTTTTTTGGAGTATCTCTTGGATTGGAGAAAGCATTGCAGATTTCTTGGTAAAACTAATTTGTGCTTATATTATTTTTTTATGATTGTCGATAAATTATTTTTTAGCTTAATGTCTTTAAAACAATTCTTGTTGGGTGTCATTTTAGACAATTTTTAGTGATTTTCGGGTTCAAAATGCAGTTTTTAGTTCTTTTGACTCAAACTTGTAAAGCGACAGGCGCGCGAGCCCAAAAAGTGCGCAAAGTGATCCCAAAAAGCGTAAGATTTGGAAGCAGTGTATCGATCCTTTAAAAAATGCTTCAGATTTTTTTTGTTTTGTGCTGTGACCAAGTTAAGCAAGAGAAATAGGCCAAAATTTTGAGAATGTTTCCCTTATCGAGATTGAGGAAAAATGGAAAAATGCTTTTATCGCGATAATTGCTAGAACTGAAATTGCTTATATCGAGATTCGATTGTACAACCACGCAGTCTTGAGTTCTCGAGTTTTAGCACGCTGACTTAGTTCAATTGCTAGAAAAAAGACAAGTGTATCCAAACATATCCGCCACAGTTGACCTGACCGCAGCATGATAAATGGCGATATTGGGTCATAATGAATGAACCCATCCTGAAAGAGCAAACACCTAACGCCTCCACGCTCATATACAAAACTTCTGACCAATCAATCATCAAGACAGGTTGAGGCTCACGCAGGAGATTGTTCCGTGTACAAGTCTGTATGGAAGCATGGAAATCATGTAGGGGGAGGCTAGCAATGAGAATTATGATTTCCAGCGGAAAGGAACCATTTGCGTTCTTCTGCAAATGAGACCTGGCTTGCATTGAGAAGAACACGTATTTCAAATTTCAGCCCAATTGAATGCCGGAGTAAAAAGTTATGCCTTCTCAAACTTATGTACTGAAGAGAGCATAGAATGAATGAACTCGCCCTTTTGTGGTAAAACAATTAGCACAAAAGGGCTAGTTCATTCATTCTCGGTAGGATTTGCACTGAACTTTGAGTGAGCATAACTTTTGTCTCCGACGTTCGATTGAGCTGAAAATTGAAATACGTATTCTTGTCAACAAATACAAAGGTCTCATTTGCAGAACAACGTAATTGAATTGTTCTTACTGGAAATCATTATTCTCATTGCTCGCCTCCCACTCCATGATTCCAGTGCTTCTTGGGTAATACCATACTGTATACTGAAAATAGATGAGAGGGAGCTCACAAAAGAAAAGAAGGAGCTAATTATGTTAGTCACGGATTTTTTTGTCAAAGCAGAAAAAGACTACAAGATTTGTTGGACTTTATATGGAGTTGGTTACTCCACATATATGGATACTCTTCACACTTAAAAAGACATTTCATCCTCCAGCGAGTTACTTCTGGCAAAAGCTATGCTCAAATCAACTGACCTTTGTTAACGCCACAAGGAATGCGATTCCCCGTAAACAAATAAATCATAAATGTGATTTATACACTTGACATTTATACGAAATTTGGTCCACCAACTGGGATTGTTGACAGATCTGGACAATCCTTCATGCAAAAACCAGAATCGATCTTCTGACTTGATTCATTCACTTACTTGCTTGGCGCACATATCGAGGCATCAAAAGTAATTTGCCAGGAAACAATGCTTTAATGGTCGAACGTACATTCATGTCAACAATAGAAGAAACGGGGGCCCAAATCGCAACTAGGTGAGTGAGGAAGCGACCCCATTTCTTGGAACCATTACATACCTTCAGTAGCCTTTTTTTCCTTGGGCATCCAGTCTTTGTTCCAAGTGTTTTTCCTAAAGTTCATTGCTATTGACATATTCTCCAATTCCTGTCATGGCTCGGGTCTCGTTGGTCTATTTAATGAGTTTCGGCCATGTCGCATTTTTACAAATAGTTCTTTCCAAGCATTCCAAAAATTAACATGTCTTTTTTGCCTGTTAATGGGTTGCCTATTGACATATGTAGGAACAATTTTTAAGTATTTTGTTTGTTGGGTTGTCTTATTTACGGTGACAGCGAATATACTTTAGAATTGTTTTGATTCTGGTAAAGTTGAAACGTTTCCTAACGCTCTTGGACCCAAGCGCTCTCATATCATCAGTTGTGTTCAAAAGGAAAGAGCTGAGCCGAGAGGATACCTGAAGAACGTTATTCTGATTTGGTTCTGGTATACGTTAATTTACTTTCTAAATCTGTTAAATTGAAACCCACTAATTAGTGATGTGTTTCGAAAGAGTAGTGCTGCCAGTTTTGACTCGGAAGTATTTCGCTGTTAAAAAGGGCAGGTTGTAAAGAACTATTTGAAAAGACCTAAATAAGGACCAATTTGGCAACACTCGAACTAGTTCGATTTCGAGTTCCATCAGTAGTTACACTTGTGGATTTCGAGTAGGCAGTGCTGCCATATTTTATGGTAGATAAGGTCTATTGCCTATTGAAAAGTTTAGTTGTGGTCAGATTTTTGACCCTAAAAACCAAAATGGCAAGACTTTGCCAAAAATCCAACTCGAAACACATCAGTACTAGTGATGTGTTTCGAACCAGCAGACCTGTTCAATCATCTTATCTAGATAAAAGATAAAGATAAAAGTATAAAAGATAGTTTATCTTTTATCTTTATCTTGATACTTTTTTCCGGGAAAGTATCTTAAAGTATCTCTATCTAGATACTTTTTTCGGCAAACTATCTTTATATAGATGATGTGTTCTCTCAATCTTTTGTTTTAAAGCTTCCATTATGCATTGTTTGAAATGCATTATGCATTTTCCTAAAAAGTATCTAGATAAGATACTTCTACATACTTTTCTTCATAATGCATAATGCACAAATAATTTGACATTATGCATTATGAAGAAAAATATCTAGAAGTATCTTATATGGATACGTTTTGTGAAAAGTGTCTTCAAGTATCTTATATTGATACGTTTTGTGAAAAGTATGTTAAAGTATCTTATCTAGATAGTTTTTTCGGGAAGCTATCTTGAACTATCTTTATCTAGATACTTTTCAGGAAAGTATCTTAAGGTATCTTTATCTAGATACATTTTTAAGAAGTATCTTAAACTATCTTTATCTGGATACTTTGCGGAAAATATTATCTTATCTAGATATTTTTTCAAAGTATCTTGAACAGGTCTGCGAACCAGGAGTGCTGCCACTTTTGACTCGGAAGTATTTCGCTGTTAAAAAGGGCAGGTTGGATTTGGTATTTGAAAAGACCTTAGCAAGGACCAATTTGGCAACACTCGAACTAGTTCGATTTCGAGTTTTAGTAGTAGTTACACTGAGTGTTGTGTTTCGAACCAGGAGTGCTGCCATTTTTGACTGGGAAGAATATCGCTGTTAAAAATGGTAGGTTGGATTTGGTATTTGAAAAGGCCTTAGCAAGGACCAATTTGGCAGCACTCGAACTATTTTGATTTCGAGTTCCATCAATAGTCCATAATAACATTCCATATAACAATCCATTCCATAATAAAAATGAATTTCGAGTAGGCAGTGCAGCCATATTTTATGGTAGATAAGGTCTATTGCCTTTTGAAAAGTTTAGTTGCGGTCAGATTTTTGACCCTAAAAAACAAAATGGCAAAACTCTACCAAAAATCTAACTCGAAACACAACAGTAATCAGTACCACTATTCATTTTTGCCATTTTTCCGCTCATGGTACTAAATTTTTCAGATCAGGGTTGCCATTCCCAAATTGTTCATGAGAGCCAAAGTTCAGAGGAATGTGGCATCCTAACTCATATCGTATGTTCATGAGGATAGGGTAGCGGGCTCTATGAGCTCTAAATGAGAAAATGGAACTCTTTCCCCTGGGAGGAGAAGGAAAAGGTTGTGAGTGCCAAGCCAACTGTCAAGCCAATTTCCCGCTTACCAGCAGACCCACCGAATAAAAAGAGCACTGGATGCCTGCAAATCCAACGTGGGAGTGTCATGAAACCAAATGAAGGAACCTCCGAAGAATGTAACGTAGGGGCGGATTCCATGACGAGAATAATCAAGCTTGTCGAGAAACGATCCCTCTGTATACTGACCACCATAAGGTTTGACATTTGGAGATCTTGAGTATCGCTAATTGTTGCGAACAATTCACGCCCGTTGGTCTCCATTGAAGCATATCTGTACCCCCTTTGCTTTTAACTTTTAAAATTCAAACTCCAAAGAATTTCAAAGTTTTGTGTGTCTAACCCACGCCTCCTTTATGCTTTTTTATTGCGTCTCTGTATATTGATGAGCAAAACCATACTAGAACAAAGCAACTCAAAGGACGGAGGCAAACTAAACTGTTTCATTCAAGTAAAAAGTAAATTGACATAGACAACCCTAGGTCCTAAACCCTTGTTTTTGTGCCCCTCTTTTTTTGAAGCTCAAGCGGCCTTTTGGGGCTTTTCTTTTTGCAGCTTTGGTCACCACCATCCAGGCCCGCGATTGCCACCCTTTTCTCCCACTCCTCCTACGCCTCGCAAAGTCTCATCCACGTTCAGTTTCCCAAAAAAATCCTCCAGTCCCCTTCGTTGAAGAATTTTTCCCCTTCCTGTTTTTTTCTTTTCTTCTTCTTTACTGTGGATGTAAAAAGGGAGAGAGAAAACGCAAGAGGGTCTTCTTGCCCTCTTTACATTCTTCTTCTTCTTCTTCTTCTTTTCCCTCTCCTCTCTCTTTCTCGTCGTCGTTGTCGTTGTTCCTCCTCCTCCTTTTCTTCCTTCTGGTTCTCGTCCTTCTCGTTCCTCTCGAATGGAAGTGGAACTCCTCGCGGCGAAAGAGAAAGAGAAACAGAGAGGGAACCAAGCGATGAAGCCAAGAAGGCTGGCTTCCAATTCTCAAGACACTTTCAGTTTTGGTCCAGAGTCCGCATTGAGAGGGTTTGTGCCTCTTTCATGTGAAAAGAGGACTCTCGGTGTGCTTATGTGTGCGAGACCATTTGGGTTTGTTTGGCTTTTGGATGCGACAGTGTTGGTCTCCACTGACATTCAAATCGCATCGAAGTTTCCCTCCAAGTTTTAGAAATTTATATTTGTCGGACTCCAATCAAACAAGTAGACGGTGCCTCTGGAATTACCGACAATCTTAAAATAGTGAAGTGTAGTGCTTCAGATGAAAGTCCTTCAACTAAAACCAGCAAAAGGTACTGATTTAAAACATATGCGTCAACATCAGAGAAAGTTATGTCTAGAGTTCAAAGCGTATTTGACATGCCTAAAGCCACAAGCTCTAACTCGTTCGCCTATTTTGAAGTCTTGCTCCCGTTTAAAGGAAACCAATTTGTTGATGACGTTTATCTAAAGACGGAGCCCATTTCCACAGAATTGGTATTTGATATCCTAGTCGCGAATTCGCCCGGAGGTTAACTGTACTAGACTTTTCTGGGACTGAAACATGATAAAAAGCTCGCCTGAATCTATTTTTGCCTCCTCTTTCTCTTCATCTGTGCCATGCTTTCACATTTCTTTTGGTATGGGGCTTCTCACTGTAGTGTATACATACGTCTAAACACACACACATTCACATGTGTAGAGTATACCACTTACGCACTCTGCCTTCTTGGTTTGGAAGGGAGAGCAGGCCTAGTTTGGGCCTTCCTCGTGTTGTGCGTACAGACTTTTACATTGAGAAGCACCTTTCTTGCCTTTTTTTCTTCACAAAAGGCAACTTTGAACACACGAGGGAAAGTCTTGAGACAAAGAAAAATACAACTTGTTCAAAATAGGTTGTGGGGCATTGTAGAATATCCATTTCAACTATGCCGAGCCTCTTTGTCATGATGTGTTAATGACTTGCTATTTTCCCCAAGGTGACAAAACAGGAAAATTTTAGTTTCGCTTTGAATAGTGTCAACGTAATGCAGGCAGCTTTTAACCATGAAACAAAAAGACAGACTTGCAAAAATTAGCTAGTCGTTTCACCTTTCGTCAAAATATCCAAGATAGTTTTTGCAAAAAAGGAAAAGTCTGGATCTCATCTCATCAAGTAACTACAAGGGGATGTCATTAGACAGCCCTGGATTCTGTCTCTTTTTGCAACGTCATATCGTTTTGACGAATCTTTGCCTAAGAGCAGACCCCCTTTTGAGAGGAAACTTGATCTGAACAAGCGGAGCGATCAAATGCATCCTAATTACCAATTTGTATAAGTAGTTTGAATCAATGTCAATTTTAATGCCAAAGCTATATTCTTAAGAAAGCAAACAAATTTGTAAAGAAGTACAAATGTACAAAGGCCCCATCTTCGTCTCATTTCAATGGCTGCAATATGAGCGAATGTAGGACATTGGCGAGGGAGATGAGGTAACTTTCTCCCGAGAATCGTGTTTATTGACCTTTGGTAATTGCTTCACAAGATTAGTACCAACACACGTAGGCTTACTCAATGTAAAGGGGAAGCTCGAAGGAACTTGATCCCGATAACTACTACAACCCCCTCCCCCTTTCACACACTAACAGGTAACAATGGAACATGGGTATGCCAGAACTACCTTGGACCAAATGTCGCCCAATAATGTCAGGAAAAAAAATAGTGCCAACTAACTACCAATTGCTTAAGTTTGCCATCGCCAAAGAAGGAGTATTCTCATTGCGAAAGTGGGACGGACGTTGAAAATTACACATTCCAAAGTGAGTCAAGCAAATAAGCCTGAAGGTAGAAATTTGGGACAGGGTGAATCCTCAAGATCTCTCCCCTTGCTACACCACTAAAAGCAAACACAGCCAAATGTGAGCTGAATGTATTTCTTTGCAACCTTGATTGCAGCAATGATCTCACTATGGTTCATTTTTTCAACGTTATTCTATATGTGTTATTTTGTGATATCAATTCTTGTTGCAAGCTTTTGAATACATGGATGATTGACCAAAGGGAAGAGTAAATAAAGAGCAGTTTGAATATTTTGTGAAAAAATTGCAACATAACGTCAAAAAATTCAATTTTCAATGGAATGGTTCACTTCAAAAGTCAGGTTTGACAAGGTGATTTCTTTTTGTTTTTGCTTTTACTGAACCACTTTGTAGTATTTTTTTCCCCATGTGCAGCGGTAAACTCGTAAATTTACTAGTTTTTTTTTGTAGATAATACCCAAGAGACAAACCAAAGACTCGTAATACCAAGGTTAGAAGAAATCTGCCCAACTTGTCTTTCGTTTTCATTCGTTGAATGCTTCACAAAAATGCTTTGACGAGCCGAGTGTCAACTATTTGTGTCGTATATCAAAGACATTGCCATGATTAAAGCTTGAATTGAATCAAAACAACATAAAGGCCCAATTCAACACACCTTTGTAGCGTGACATTTGCGCTTCTGGTTGATCAAATCTCTCTGAGTGGGCAATAAAGTTAATAGACCACCCTGTTGTTGAAGGGGAAAGAGAGCAAGGTAAAGCGGAAAGACCAAAGGGAGGGCCCCATTTTAATGGTGGGTGTTTTTTTCGCATGTCGCAAACTGAAGGTTCGATGAGGTGAACAAACGATTTCATTACATTGACCTCATTTTCTGTCTTCTTTCCTTTTTAGCACCCACGGTTTGAAATAGCCGCTCGGAACAATTTGGAAATGTCGTCTTGGCCGAACTCTGACTGGGCGGCTGGGATGAGCCTTGAAACGACTCCGAGATGAAATTACCACAATGAAAGCCCTTTTCCGTCTTCAACCACAGTTTGTGTGTCTGTCTGATCGTCTGTCTAAGTGTGCCTGTCTGTCTATGGGTCGGGTTATAACCGGCTTCTTGGGTGGGTGGTGTATGCATGCATGAGTGAGCGAGTGTTTGTGTGTGGCAGTGTGATCCACTTTGCTCGCTGACTGCTGCTCGTCCTCCTCCAACCACCACCAGCCTCGATCCATGTCTTTTGGGTCCATCTCGATGAACAGGGCCCTTGTGTGTAAAAGTGCTCTTGAATAGAAATGGCCATTGTTCAGTCAGCGTATTAAGAAGACGCCAAAGAAGATCTGAGGCAAGGAGGAAAGAGAAAGAGAGAGATAACTGGCGTTTGTCCCGCTTTTGTCTCTGTTCCAAGAAAACTTTCTCGCGCGTATGCTGTATGCCGCCTACTTTTCCGGACGATAAATATTTCACAGAAAATGACACTGATTTTTTTCGTATCAGTGAGACCACGAGGAGGAATCCTGATAGAGTCTTCCGCATTCCCGCGAGCCCATTGAGGTACTCGTTTGGTACAGGAGGAACTAATGTCATTCAATATCTTCCTCGCAGTCCGATGATGTCTCCAAAACTTGGAAACGATCTCGTGGCCCATTCTCAAAAACAGACATTCCCTCAAGTCAATTGACGAAGAGTCATGTGATCAGAAGAACACTGCCGTCAAGTCTAATTAATTATAATCATTAGCACCAACCTTCAGTTACTCAGTGCAATCAAGATGACTACTGCGCCTTCGCTTTCCTCTTCTTAGCTACCGCCAACATCATCATCATCTCCTACGACTATAACTTCAATTGACGCGCTCACTCTCTGATTTACTCCATTTTTTGTCCAGTTCCTATTGTCCTAGCAAGCTAGCCAGCTAGTTAGCTGGCCATCACTCTATCCATCTGATATATAGATCTATCTGTCTATATCTCTCTCTCCCTGCTAGACCCTTTGCCTCTAGAATTGCCATTGCCATTGCCATTGCACCATGTTGGAGATCTTCCGAGAGCTTCGTGGACTCTTGCGAGTGTCCCACGTCCACATCGACTCTTGGGTGTTTCGATTGCACTATTCCGTGACCACAACTTGCATGTTTGCATTCTCACTGATCGTGTCCGCCAAGCAGTATGTGGGTAACCCCATCGATTGTATACATTCCAAAGACATTCCCGAGGAAGTGCTGAACACGTATTGCTGGATCCATTCCACGTACACCATTCCGAGTGCCTTCTGGAAACGCATCGGATTCGATGTCGCTCATCCGGGGGTGGATAAGACTTTAGATCCCGAAGAAAGACGATATCATAAATACTACCAGTGGGTGTGTTTCTGCCTATTCTTCCAGGTAAGGACCAACTTCACATTTATTTGAGATCCGTGCAATTGGTTTTCATGATAATTAGAGGCAGAAAGGGCTCCTCGTGGTCATCATATGAATTTATGCATTTCTCCCAAACTAGTCTTGTTTGTTCCTTTCGGTAGTCTAAAAGTGATTCAGTGTTTGTCTAGTTTTGAGGCAAAAATATCAACCTTAAACATGGTTCTTTGACTTGAATTTACATTTTGGGGATAAGAATCGAATGCACGGTCGAGAACCAAAATATTGCTTTAATGTCTTGAATGTGTAATTGAGTATGGAGCCAACTTCATTCATGGTGTCACGGCCCCAGACAATGGACCCTGTTTCCTGCGTACGTTGCGTGCTTGGAAAAATATTTGGCAATGGCCACCGAAATGGAAACAAAAGTTTCCCTCTCACCCCATTTGAAATGCCATAAATAACATAAAGTTTGCGCCACCGTCCCTTGACTCTTCCGTAGTACATCCCTCTAACTGGGTATTTACTTGTCAAGGTTTGGAAGAGCGTCTCAACCTGCATTCCACCTTTTTCCCAGGGTTGTGATTCGATCCAAAAGCGCACACAAAAAAAGACAGCTTGCCTTCTTCAAAACCAACTACAAAGATATCGAAGAGCTCAAGCCACATCATCATTCCTCGTTCACGTCTCTGCCCTATAGTCCGGAACCCTATGGAAAAGAAAGACTTTCCCTGTCTTCCTAAACTAAGTCTGAAAATCTGTCTGAGTTTGAGATGCGAGAATACGCCAACTTAGCCAATAATATAAGCTGTAAATAATCCGACTCTAGAGTGCTTGACGAAGTGGTGGTTTCGGAACAAAAGTTGAGACTTCCATCCGAAACATTCCCCTTGCCTCAAATCAAACACCACAACCGATGGATTCTTTCTTCTCCAACCATCTGGAGGTTGATGTAAAGATCACGGCGTTGGGGTACCTTGACATGTTGTTTGCACCCTTAATGTATTTTGTTCTCCGTAGTTGCATTCAATCTTGGAGCTGCTTTGTGATAATTAAGAGGGGTTGGTTGGGGATCTTGGTTGACCCTATCGGATCACCTTCATCTGTCTCGAGAAACTCGAGTTTGCACTTTACGTCTCCAAGGTACAAGGAGCAACGAACGGTCCATCTCTCGCTTTGGATCCCCGAGACAACAGGAAGAGGAATTGCGATTGGGACTCTTCTCTCGATGAAGCTTTGTGGCTGATTTGCTAAGATGCTTCCTTGCAATCCTCCCCTTGTTCCCAAATGAAACAGGCCAATAAGGCCATGGTGGGATGGAGAGCCATAATCAACTCTGCAACACTCTGCTTTTAACTCGCAGCATACGGTCACAGTCCGAGAAAGAGATTACTTCTTAGAAACAGGCTCTCATGAGGGGAACTTCAATTATTGGCAATCTTACTATGAACAGCATC
>CM021317.1:11127664-11184857 GCA_010645155.1 Tigriopus japonicus
CCCATCCATCCAAGGATGAACAAACCAGCTGAGAAAAACAAAGCAACCATGGACTGAGTGCTTTGATGTGACTTGAAACCTTCAAGAAGAACTGCTAGTACATACATACGTCAGTCAACTGGACATGCACACTCACTATGAAGAGATTGCTGGCTGTTCTTTTCTCCTTCCCAATGGATGCTGATGGGAGACGCGGCACAAAAAGCGAGAACGAACATAATAGAGGTCAGCGAATTGCATTCTGCAAGGCCGTCCATATGATGAGCCTTTGGACGATGGGCCAAGCTGAAGACTGAAGACTTACTGGAAGCACGAACGAACGCACGCACGTGAAATGGCCTCATTGTGCGCGAGTCTCCAAAGGATTGTTCTTTCTGTGCTCAAGAATAAGCTTAAAAGCTTTACTGCTGTCGTTTGCGTGCCACTTGCTGGACTTGGAAGGAATGCATATGTAGGTCACTTATTTGGCCATCATTACATGGATGGAGAGTTGTGGGCCATTGGGCTTTTCGATCGAGTGGCATCGCTCAAGTTGAAGCACAAACATCGAAAACATGGCCTCGTATGTGAAAGTGAAGAAAGCAAAACAGACCAATGTTGTTTTGAACTCTAATTTTTTATTGCCTAAAAATACTTTTTCAATGTTATTTCCCAGCAAAACATTCATTTTCACAATCACAAAACTATTTTTAATCATGTCATTTGAATTTTGATATTCAGCATGGGCAAGAACTCCTGAAGTGTGTCTCTTCAATTTGTAATGGACCATTGACTTCTTTCTTCTTCGGATATAGCCCTTGATGCATATCAAGTACTTGGACAAAATAGTTCCACTGAATCAAAGATTCCTCCGATGACAAATGGGCAGTAGTCGAGTCAAGACATTTCTTATGAAAACAAGATGCGAAAATCTTTAAAAAAGACTTCAAGAGTTATAACAGAACATTGAGGAAGGAGAAGCTCATTACGAATAGGAAGGGTAGTGCAATCCAGACAAAGTGGAAAAAAGCATCGTCTTAGAAGCGTTGTTAAAGCCCCGTCAGAAATGGTCAATATACCGTGTAGATCTATTTATGGTTCAAAAAATGTTTGTGTATGGTTTCAAAAAGGCATTTCAACTAGTCTTTGACGATTTCACCAAACTAACACTGGCTGAAGAGCCATCAAACTCAAGTTCATTGCTCTTAAGAAATGTACAGACTCTAATGACAATCGGGGGAAGGATTTCTCGCTTGATGCCAGAGCTCGGCTCGCCCACAATGGAATGGTTTTTTCATGGGTTCAAGAAAAGACCCATATCCCAATAGCTTCAATAAACTTTATGACTATGCCACCAAAATTTCCCATTTCCCATTGACTGGTGTGTACATGTATTTTGTACGCAATGTACGAGTATGGCAAAGACCGTTCCTGACCTTGACTGTTGTGGTGAGCATTAATTTGAGGTGGTAATGTGAGCCCATAAATTCACTCAGTAGGTCCCCTCAACTCAGTAGGTCGGTGCACGCGTGTCAATGTCCTATTTACAATCGGGTGAAGGCCGATTCAGCCTTCATTCAATGTCAAAAGAGGGCTAAGAATAACAAAGAGCCTTCCTCGCTTGGCCCTACCAAAACAGTACTTGGTCTTTTCATATACGTGGACGCCTGACTTGTTGGCGCACTCATTGACTCTTTTAGGACATGGAATGAGGGTGAAAGTCCGTGCAAATTAAAGATTGTAATCCAACAACACGGAATGAAAAGTGCCGAGAGAGCTGAAACAATTCCCAGTGAACTCGCTGTTCGGGGGGAATTCGCAGAAACATTCATCTTGTGGTGTACCATCCAATTTGATAACACATTTTTATTTATGACCACGAAAACACGCTATCCTACTCATTGGCCTTCATCTACTGTACTTGCTGATTTGGCCGAAAAAAATGCTGGTCAAGCCTTACTGACTAGAGACGTAAGAGTAACCTTGTTGAAATGGCATTTGAAGTTTTAAAAATAGGATCTTGCTTTGAACAGGAACTTCATGTTATTGAAGGAACAAAATTGGTACATTTTACCCTCTTTAAACAAAAAGTATGTTTTACCTTGAAAACGAAAGTTGTCAAACGTCTTTCATTTTACCTTCAAAAAAGGGACCTTGAGATCGTCATCACGACAAATGAGGCAAATTAAGATCGTAGATTTGATCCTTTAATTGCTCAGAGTACTCCAGAAAGGAAGCTATGAACGGGAAGTGGAACTAAAGAAACACGGTATTTCAACCATGACCTTGAGGATCTACCACCTATTGCAGTGTCTCCAAGTGCATTCATTACCTTGGAACCTTGGTATACTCATCCCTCGTGCATCAGGGCATTTAAAACGTTGCATTTACAAATAGTGTTGTAGCCTCTAGCAATTTGGAACATAAAAGACGAGTTCGTATCCAGGCCATTCAGACTAAAATTGGTTCTCTTTCTTGCCCCCTCCTTTAGGATTAGATTAGATCTCATCAAATGAGATGTTTTGTCCCCTGTATTAGATGTGAGAACCTTTCTTCAAGATCAAGCTGAGTTTCCATCGCCGATTTTAGTCAACGTGTGCCACGGTTCCTTGCTCTTAATAGGTTCCATGTAGCTGTCCGCCCCTTATATTGAGGTTTCTCGAGAGCGTTCCTCGGCCAAGGTCATTGGAGTGACAAAGGTGACAAATTGCGAGAAACTTGGTGTCAATCTTGTCTTTATGCCGAGGTCTTTGTGAAGTCAAAGAAAATTGACCCGATCTATCGATCATTCCACTAATTTTTGGCGCAGCACGCGACGCAGTCTGGCAATGACCTGGCAAAAATGGTCCATAAAACAAAGGACTGATTTTTGTACTACGTAAGAGTAAAGCAATACAACATAGGCGGTCTTCTCTCTTAGCCAAAACCAATGTACGTGGGTGCTCGAGCAATGACGAAATGAGTGTTCTAGCTCCTCCCCCAGCGTTTCTTTGCAACAAAATCAGCTGTTAGCGATCCATTTCGTGCCCCACAATGCGGATTTTTTTTAACGCTAAGGTACCTCTGCATTAGCTGAACGAACGAACGAACATCTCGTGGTGTACTACATACAACAAGAAGTTCTAAGCCTGGCTTTCCCTTTTATCCGGGACGTCTGAAGGACCTGGATCGGAAGGCCAGGTTCAAGAGACCCAAGTTCATCTTGGATGACATGGGAAGAACACAATGTCCACGCAATGGAAGCTTCTGAGATCATAAAAAGTCGAGGTTTAGGGAACGGTCAATTACTTTTTTGCTCTGACATTCGCAGATGGTACAGACACCCTTTATCCAGCAATCGCAAGAATTAACCATCAAATGAAAAATTTTCTCGACAGTGACCATCTTAGGTACATTTTAGATGTATCTAAAGATGCAGGAGAGGACAAGTGATTTAAGCAGATCAGACTTTTTTTCTTGTGAGAAATTAGAAGAGTGAAATGGAAAAAACTTGTATACGTATACGTACAACTGACATCTCGAATCCTAAATATACTTGATGGAGCAAAACTATGCCGATAATAATGATGATGAATGGCAAAACCCCTATTACCGACACTTTTTAGATTCCTTTCTAATCACTGTTTGTCCATGATGAAGATTTGGCATGTGCCAATCAAGCGTTGAATTTTGTTCTAGTGGGAAACTTGAAACGCACATCCTACTTTTGGATGTTCCAAGAACTTTATTAAGGGAACAATAGCAAATAGAGATTGCCATCTTTAAAATCCCACTCAGGCAGGTTTTCCTTTTCGCAAAAGTGTTTACCCCCATGAATCTTCATTATATCTGTTTGATAAATGGAACCAACCTCCACGAACTCACAACAAGCGAGGGAACAACTGTGGCGAAGAGCCTCGAGTTTATTTCCTTTTAAGCCGTTGCTACTAGAATCGTTCATCAAGAAAAGCCCATGATTTACAGAAAGCTTGTTTCTAACCAACACTTTCTTTAACAGGGAAAGAAAAATCCCACTGCAAACTTGGAACATTGAATACGTGAAAAAAAGCGTGAATACTGAGGCTCTTTTCAGACCAATTGGCACAACAACATTTCAACGTTCCCTACAATATCTTATTTTTATGGTTGGCAGACAAATAAAAGATAAACATTAATGGATCTCCTCAGTTTCTTCTTTCTACTCTTGGTGCAAGATCAAATTTGTACCCAAAAGAAATTGAAGCCTGCAGCTCTGGCTTCTCGTTTTGGTCTGTTTCTTTTTGTGGAAACTAAATGATCTCCTCAGAGCCTGTTTGGCTCTTGAGCGAAAGCACTCCTTCCATTTACGCCTACCGCCTGAGAGCATTTTCATGGATCTTCCAAGTCTGTAGGGAACAATAAATAGTTCTTTGATTGCGCGAATGACCAGTCAAGTCATTAGTCCAACGATTGTTCCAAATAAACATAATTCCTCAATACCGTATCATAATGAACTCACAATGCACAGAAGTGGAAAGGTCAGACCTCGCATGTTAACGCACATAATACTGCCGCATGTTAACGTATTTAATTCAAAAGCGAGAGTATACCAAAATCAAGTCAGATTAACCTGCCTCGAGTTTATACTTGTGTTTGTGTTTGAAACGCAACAGCTGGGGAGAGTATATACTCGACGAATGGTATTTTGACTTGATTTTTCTATACTCTCGCTTTGGAATTAAGTGCGTTAACATGCGGCAACAATACTTTTGAAGTATTCCCACCTCTGGCCTTAATAAATTGGTGAAACAAACTGACGAGTATAGGAATTGTTGTGTATTCACGCGATTCACCCTTCTAGCGTGATTTACTTTCACTCCCAAGAACAAGATGTACTGTATGTAACCTGATGTATGGACAGCATTCAATACTGGCAAGACATTGGTCGATTGAGATCAGTCTGTCTACACAAACACTTTTTTCATGGTCAGTCAGCTTTTCTCAATAAAGGATGTAGGTACTCATTGAGCAGGAGAAGTCATTTTTAAGTTCCAAAGATATTTGAGACCAGTTTTGAGGTGAAGAGACAATGCCGCTTCTGTAATCGAGTTCTTATCGTCACGGGCCAAAAAGTGATAGTGTCACAAAAACATATTTATTAAAATCTTATTCAAGCTAATTTACCCCAGTAAATACTATACTATACACCCCTAAACACAAATATCACGAATTGAATACGTTAACATGCGACCCTTTACCAGGTCATGCCTTCTTCATTGTATTATTTTTGGGTCTTTTATTGGCTGGTTCGAAAATTCAGCCCATTCTTTCCAGTCTGTGTGGATCGATATACTTTGGGCCAGACGTGATCTGGCCCTTGTTTCGTGATCCAAGGGTAAATGATGGAAGAGGATATTCGGATGGTCAGCCTGGTTCATCGCTAATATACATGGCCTCGACCAGAAGTCAAGTCTGTGAAGGCAAACCAGATATGAAAAGAGAGGGAAAGAGGATCTTCGCTTTGACTAAATGGCCCTTTCCGGCGTTTCATTGTTGCGGCTAGTTTGTGACAAAACTTGCGTGTCCCAGCACTTTCGTAATTACTCTCAACCCCTCTTGATTTATTGAACAATAGAGCAAGAGAGACTGAGGATTTGGTTGAACGCAAAAAAAAACAAAATTGTCTTTCGTATTTCATATCATACCCATCAAGGCCAAAGTTGTATTTTGCTTCTCTTCGTCATCAGCATTTCCACGGCATTGAAGACGTCTTTGCCAGAGGTTTGACTACCAAAGCATCTCACTGTTGGCTTGCCAGAGAGAAGAATATATCGTAGTCTGTATAAACTTGTACAGAGTACAGTTGGTTGTATACATGTATATTATATACTCTGCCACTGTCGGGACCGGAGTGCGATGCATTGGGTAGTGAAAGTGATGAATGATGATCCCTGCTCCAGCCGTCGTCGACGTCGGTCTCAGACGAATGAACGTCATCGTCCTCGTTGCTCATCCGCTGGATCATCCCAATGGAATCACGCGTTTCCACCCAAACATAAAAGAGCATCCACTCGCTCGCTTGCTTGCTTGCTTCTTCAAAAAAATCCCCCAGAAATGTGGCCAGTCAAATGTCCTTAGGTATATGCCATAGGTCCTTGTATATATACAGATGTGGTACCATACAGTATAAGCCATACGCCATAGGTCCTTGGGAGCTATGGCGTCATGTTGATGGACCTTCACCGTTTTGATGCAACTAGCCACAGCCTTTTTTCGGGATGAGATTACTTTCCCAAAGAGCGAGCGACCAAATTCGCTGCCAATTTGGGATTTTCCTTCGTTTGTCAGATCGTGGCAATGCTGTCCGCGTATGCCTTCCACACCATCCAAAACCAGTGAGACTGACAGGATCACACTTTGCTAAGAAAGCCATTTCTCAAGCCTGTGAGCAGCTTCAATTACTCATTCCACCACAAGAAATGCGTTGAATCTTCGGTTTATGTGTAACTCTTGAGCGAGGAACCCATCCCGTTGTGACGAGGAAAACCTCGGATTTGAGATATGAGTCTCGAGTTTGGAATACGTCATAACAGGTTCTTCTCATTTTTTAATGACTCAAGCCCAATGACGTTGGAAAATGAAATGAGTTCCTTGAGTCCTTTCTATTTACTCGAATCTTCATCCTTAGTGTTACCTTCCAGGGTGTCCCTTTTTGTGGCCTCAATATTTCGTTGTCATTGATATTTTACGATTGCAAGTTGGGACCACCCTGAACATGCACAGACATGTCAGCCCAATTTTTAACCTTTTGTTTTCATTTAAAATTGAGCAAAAAGGATTGTTCATTCATATGAAGGCTATCCTTGTTAAAAAGAGAAATTCACTGGCAAAGTTGTGACCTTCAGAAACGCCAGTTCTTCTCGGAGACACTCGTGGTGGTGGTGGTTTAGGTAATTGATGATGATGGTGGTGGTTGTGGTGGTGGCGGCAGCGAATACTATTTGCCCAAAAGCAGACTAATTTGCACCAAACTATTTGTTTGCTTTAAACTTGGACTACTCATCAAGGTCGTTAAGGATTTGGGGGGGATTTCCATTTTCTCCCTCCCCCTTGTTCTTCAAACTGGCAAAGACCTAGTGTGTTCGTACTTAACACGAGTGCAGTTGACGAAGTTTCCAATTCTGAATTGTGAAGCAAATTTCTGGATGAATTATTCACCACTGCCATGGTTTTCCCCTCTGGCTTGACATGTTCCCTTACGAACGAGGAAGACGTACAGTATGCGAAAATGTTCCAAAGCTCGTTGGGCTTGGAATGCGTCCTTTCCGCCCTTGAGGCCATGTCGCTCAAGTTTATCTTGGAGATTTGGCTTTTGAACCAATTTCAAGATGACAATGCTTGTGGGGGAGGTGGTCGCGGTGGCTGAAGTTGGAGGCCTCACAAAGGGCCCTCTTTCGACCGAGCTACACACACTACTGACATCATCATCATCATCGTCATCATCATCATCATCATCATCATCATCATCATTTCCCTGGGTCTCAGTAGTCAGTTCGTCAAGAAGGCGTTCGTTCGTTCGTTTCTTTCGCTCTTTGTTCCCTCTAGCTTTGTGCCTGCAAGCCATGAAAGTATTTCGGACAAAAAATGGCAACTCTCAAAAGCGGGTTCATAGGGGCATGAGGGTCACCATATGTTTGAGGCATCCATTTGGAACGAAACCGGGTAAGTTCGTGTTCCATGTTGAAATGAGAAATAACCGACTAATTGCATATTGCTGAAATTCTATCGTTTTCACCCGTGAATATAATATGGATTGAAATATTTGCACTTGACTGACTTGAAGCCTTGAATTCAGTTTTGTATTGTGTTGTGAATCCTTTGAGCATGATCATTCGCAGTGTGGATGTTGGTTGGTTTCCATGTATTCTCTTTCTCTTGGCACCAAACCATGACGTTGCCTTCCTCCCTTTCGTTCGTCTTACAGGCTCATCTGGAAGTTCAGCAGAAGCGAAAGTGGATTTTCTGCCTTAAATGGCTTGGCCATTGTATGCAGTTTCTTCCTTACTACGAATCCTCTCCACAAACTAAACCCTCACACTATGTAGATATGGGCAAAGCGGGCCTTCCTTGAGGGGGACTTGTGTCGAGTTCTAAACCCCTTAGCCGAAACAACAAAACTTCCACAGTCCCATCCTGAGCCTCCAATTTGTTTGTATGTTTGTTTTACCGACTCCATGCATGATGTGTGAGCTTTTCCACCCACTTTATGCCGGATTGTGCTAATTCTACTCACAAAGCCACTTTTATGGCACTGGTCCTGAGCCTCCTCCCCTCTTGGATGCTCGGAGAGTGAGAGAGGGAGTGAGATTAAAGTAAGAAGTAATTAGTTTTTGGAACATTCAGTACTCGGGTCCCATGTTCCAGGTTTCGATTTTCCCTCTCATTCTCTGCTTCGCCCTTGTTCTGGTACCTCAAAAGAATCGTTGGCTCATTTCCGGGAGCTTTCTGAGAGTCTCTAGAGTTGGCATAACTATTTTGGTACGAAGAGGCGCAAATGGTTCATCCTGATTCCATTGAAGAGCGCCAGCTTTTTGTGTTAGATGTTAAAATTCTTTGAGTAGGTCCTTTCTTTCTGGAAATAGTCCAAGTTCTGCCATGCTTTTAGAGAGCCTTAGTCGACACTCGGAGAGGAAATCTTGGAACACTTTCACTTGAAACTAAACACGTGGAACAAAACACGACATTAGACATACTTACACAACTTGTCCAAACCACAACAAAAAACAAATACTTCCATGAGGAATTTCCCGATTTATTTTACCATAAGTTATTCTGGCCTTGAATTGACGCCATTTTATTGCAAATAGCTATGAAGCATGTGAAAAAGTGGCCTAACAATACTAGCTTTTATGTTGATTGATCTCAACAAATATACCCAACAAGAAGACCCAAAAAAAGGTGCAAGTCAATCGATGAAGTCTATGTAAAGAATCAATTCCCAAACATAAAACATACTAGCTATAATGTTCAAAACACTTTGTCTAAAAATCTAAAAACTGTAAGATAAAAAAGGCTAAACACTGCAGTAATTTGTAATTCGTAGTCCCTGAAAATTTTGCGCATTCATGATTGGACCAGAAGTCGGTTACTTACTCGGGGTGGTCTGTCCCCAGAGGCCCAAAGGCCCAAAGGCCTGCAGGTTCACGAGAAGAACTGAGCCTTGTATCACTTCTCTAAGATTGAAAGCCGCCTCCAACAACGATGTACAAGAAGTCGACCACCACACCACTACCCAGTTGAAGGCAGTCGAGTCCACCCACAAAGACCAGGGCTCGGCCAAAGAAAGGTGCGGAGACAGCATTTGCAAACTCAACTCAAGGAAGGAAGAAAGAGGACGAGGAGGAACCGAAATCAGCCAAGGCCGTCGTTCTCGTTCTCTCCTCTGCGCATGAACACAACCAAGCCAACCAGTCAGTCAGTCAGTCAGTGAACCAAACAACCTACCCACCAGCCAGTAGGCAGCCATGCACTCGCCATGACGATTGACCTTGAATAGGTTTCAAAGGTTTCTTCCTCGTCTCTGGTTTGGGACAATATGAAGAAATAAGCTGTTCTGAAGACTTTCTTTCGTGTTTTGGGGATCACATTGAGCCTCTTCGTCGTGAGCTGTTTTGATGTTGTAGTGGTATTTTTTCATTCAAGGATCAAGCCTTTCTACTTTTTTTCTTCATATGCATACAAAATCAAAATTTGACTTAACATAGAGCAAGGCATTGGTCTCAAATGTCGATAACATTGAATTGGTATGGTGACAAATTTTGCCTTGTGGATTTAGGATCCTTGCTATTTTGGTCATGGCCCGAATTGCGAGCCAAAATGTGCAATACTATGTGTTCCATGCCTTGGTAATGTGCTCTCATTCCGCCCAACCAAAAGTGAGTTTTTTTTGACTTCTCAGAAGACATGACATTGACAATAAAAGGCCAAATTGAACATTTCAGACATCTGACTTGCCTCTCAGCCGGTTTCAAGTGCATGTATTAGTACGCCGCTTGGAAATTGTTGTACCAACGAGGACCAAAGTCGCTCTCTGTGGACCAATTCAAATGTTGAACTGCCATTTTCGCGAAGGAGGACTCGAGTAGAATTATTACAGAACCGTGGCTTCGTGCATGCATAAGACCAAAGATAACCATGAGAAGAGCCTAAATTTATACTCCTTAAGACAATTCTGTCTTGTTGAGACTCGTGGGTCTTTGTTCAAAATGAATTCCCAGCCTTTGGAACTAGGCCTTGCTTCTCTAGGCTCCATCATCAAAGCCGACGGCGGCCTTGAAGGTTGTGTCGTCGTTATGATTATCATGGAGGAGAAGGTGCCATGTCATCAAGATCTGAAGAAACATTGAGCCAGCTCAACAACAGATCTCGCTCCACAAGCCCAGCCACCAACATACACACATACACACGCACACACAAGGCTCGAAGACGAGATATATCAAGAAAGAAGAAGAATAAAAAGAACCAGCAATATTGCCTACATGTGTGGCAATATCCGGCACAGAATATGATGAGATATGCTACATACACATGTGATGGTGAATGAAGCCTTTCAGCTCAGCTTAGTCCGCCTTGTCCATTAACTAACGAATGGGTGATGGACTCGTGATATGACCTTGCACGTCAATTTCATGTTATCGTGCATTTAGAGTTGGTACAATTACACTGAATGGAATTACGGTTGTCTGATCATGAATGG
Source organism: Tigriopus japonicus (assembly GCA_010645155.1). Classification (NCBI taxonomy): domain Eukaryota; kingdom Metazoa; phylum Arthropoda; class Copepoda; order Harpacticoida; family Harpacticidae; genus Tigriopus; species Tigriopus japonicus. The sequence continues at coordinate 11,138,358 of CM021317.1, forward strand.
TGGTTGGTCGAATTATGAGTCCTCCCAAGCCATAATATTTGATCCTGAATCACTCCGCTTTTTCTTGGAATGAAAGACGTCAACAGAACACGAGACTTTCTCTTAAAAGGAGACAAACAAAGCTTAAAATATCTCCACTCTAAATTATCCACCACATAAGATGCCGTTGTATGGAAAGCTGAGTCGGCCATCTTGTTGAACTAGGATATTTCGAAACAAATGGGTCCTCCTTCCAGTCGCTTGCAGAGATTGGGGATCCCGCACCTCTGAATATCAGCGTTGTCCGGGGACATTTCCCCCGTACTTAGATGATCAAGGTAGATCGCAAATCATTTAATGAAAAGTCTTTATTTGCCCTACTGTTCTGGAATGACTGACAAAAGTATGGCTTGGGGTGGGATCCACTTTAGGGTGACTTTTCTTGATTTGGTACGGTCCATTGCGCTTGGTTGGCAATTCAGACCACGCTCAGATTGTCCCCCTTGTCTCACTCTCACAGTGTCACTCCCTTCCACATACTGTAGAGTGCTAGCAGAGTGCTGAAGACGTTGGGTTCATATTAACCAGGAGAAGCTTGACTGGCTAAGCGAAAGCGTATACCACACACGGTGGGTCTGCAATTGATTTCAGCCAAAAATACTCACAAATTTTGTATCACCGTGTCGGGAATATTGAAGAAACTCTTTGATTCACTTGCCTAAAATTTGAAATGGTATCTTAAGTTGATTGCCAAATATTCTCAGAAGTCATTGACAATTTTTGGAGTAATAGGTAAGGTTTCGTTAAATGTACGCCATTTTGGCTTTTCTCAATGAAAATGGTACTTGCCACTATAAAGCAGGAGCGTCAAAAGTTATAAGCCTTTCAAAACAAATAAAAACACTTTTCATTGTAATGACATTTCCCTCATATTTGCTCTACAAACGCTTTTATTCTAGGAGATTTGGATTTGGACTAATTTGGACCCGGTAGAGTTTGAAAAATCCTCCCCCAGCCTCCACACTTACACTTTAAGATGTTATCAGAAAATCTGTCAAAAAAAAAGTATTCACCCAATTCATTTCATACTATATATGCTGTGGGGGTGATTCTCATCCTCCTATCATTGACGTGGGTCCTCTTGCTTTTTGGATATTAATTGAGGTCGTCAATAAAAGAGAAGAAGCAAAGAGGGCACAACCCACAGGCACAACCCACCTCTAGTCGCTTGCTCACTCACTCACTCACTCATTGCTAATACGAACTAGTAAGGGGAGAGACAGGCTGGTTGCTTGCTTACTTACTTGTCTGGTCTAGCAGAGGAGAGGAGAGCCATCCATCGAGGATGGAGGCTTTGGCAGCGTTCACCATTGGTAAGACGAGGCAATCAAGCGTTGTTCGATGGTGAATCCCAAGCTTTGGATGGTGGGTGTGGGTGAATGGTTCGGTAGTAGCATGCACATATGAGAGGACTGAACGAGAAGAATTGATCTCATTATGCACGGACGATGAGTAGGGGGGGCTGGGTTCTTCATGGGGTCCATTGGCATGACTGCCGGGGTGAAAAAACTAAGTTTGTTCCTGTAATCTGGGTCCTTACCTTCTGATGCTTAAACTGTAGCCCACTTGAATTTTCGTTTCAAGTACACAGTTCAATTCTCGTTGTAGCAATGTCAGAGCTCTAGCCAAAGCGATTGAAGACCATAAAGACCAGTTCTGACAATGAGTGAGGCCACATTTTGTCATCCTAATGGGTGGGATCGTTCCAAGATGTGAGATCGTCTCCATCACATTGACTAGTGTACGTAGAGCTGCACCGTTGAATGGAGTGACGAAAATGACGAAAGTGATCTGGTAGTCGATATGGTCCGTGACCAAATGGAGCTCATTTGAAAGGTCCCACCGAATTAAAGGGAACCGATAAGCGTCGAAAGAAGATCCAAACTGGAAATAGATGGGTATTCCTCGATTCCCAGACGGTCTTACCCTCATTTTTTTCATCTGTGACTATAGCACCGAGACAAAAACTATCATTTTGAGGCCCATGACACTTTGTCTTGAAGCTCCAAATTTTATTTATTTGATCGAGATCCTTTTTCAATATCAGTGCAACAAGTAACCAAATTTACATCAAGTTGAAAGCAAGAATATTATCATGGCAACAAACCTGATAGCGGTGCAACTAAAGATTCCATGTCAAGACACATCTCTGACTGACCCTCTTATTGGATTTGACCTTGGAGCGGATAGTTTTTGAGCTCGTCCTTGAACATCTGATGATCCTCCTCGTATTGTCGTCTTCTTTGTTCCTTATGGAGTCATCATAATCCTCTTTTAAGACCTTTCTCTCATACTACTGTTAAACACGGCTTTACCGTGCAAGGTTGGTTGGTTGGTTGCTGGGTATTGATCATAATGCTTTCAAGCATGATGTCTTTCTACTGGGTGGAAAAGAATTTCGACATCATTAAGGGGTCTCCTTCTTAGGAATGGCTTGACACATGCACCACAGACTGGTTGCCCACCACCTTCCTACCCCAAAGGAGAATGATTCCATCAAGGTTATCCCTGAAAGCCAAATGGAAAGCTCCAATTTGATACCGAAACCAAGAGGGGGAAACTAACACGAAGAGTGAAGTATTGCACAAGGTCATTACTGATCAACGTACACAGTTGGCTTTTGAATGTCTCCTCATGACAGAGCCGTGTTGCTTTATGCCCGAACGAGGATTCGTTTGGGTCGTTTCCGGGGTCTGCCCAACTAAGGATGAAATTGACATTCTCATGACACTTTGTTCCTTCAAGCGTTGGTCTTTCTCGTTGTATTGTCCTCGTACTCCGTAAAGATAAGTTGCTTCTTGAGCGGCTCTTCCGCTCAGTGTTCATACTACATACAGTTGACAGAAAATGTGATGATTTGTCATTTTTCGCCCAATTGTCAGACAGACACAAAAGCTGCAAAGTCGACAATGAAAGAAGGAGAAACGAAATCTAGAGCTGTATTTATGCTCCACGTCATTGTACGTGTAAATCCTCCTCTGCCTTCTACGAATGAATGTGCGCTAACGGAGCTACAATTTCCCTTTCAAATACGTACAACGCTAAAATTGCCCTATGGCCAAGTATTTACTTGTGGAAAAGAGGAATAAATTCATAAGTTACCAATTCGATTTCAATCACAACTAGGCAATCGAGAAAAAGAAAGAAATGCCACTTTACGGAAAGGGGAACATTCTTTGCTTTGGATGACAATTCAAGCTAAATCTCAATCAAATTGTTGTTTCAAGATGGAAACAGATCATGTAGAAACATCCATCATGATGTCAATTGCCACTATTGGTCTTGATGGGCATGAAATGAAGGTTTTATCCAATTTTATTGAACAAATTTCTGTACAGGTGTTGCGTTATGCGTGGCCAATTTTTAAGGAAATACTGGATCGTGCGATATCGTTTATGATTCATTCATTGGCACAAAAAACTTTCTTCGGCGTTTCTCAAAAAAGCGAGTGTCTTTCAAATATTTAAGACTGAATTTGAATTTGCTTAGCCAAAGATGGGATCCTTGAGAGAATTTAGAATTTCTAATCCCACGACGACGACGACGACCACTGAATTGAGCAAATGTCGCTGAGTATGCAAGCAGCCTCACACCAAAGAAAGAAGCCAACTTTTCGATTAAGAATTCCTAATGAACTTGGTAGTCATAGGAGGAACGACAGAAAGACAGCACCGATTCTGGCCTTCATTTTTCCCCCATGCCCAGAGAGAGCTGAGAATTGCAATTTTGAGTCTCGAACTCCCGAGACGAGTTGTCTTGGTGCTCTTGGATGAAGTGTCCAATTTTGTTTTCCCACTCTCATTCTCTCTTTCTACTTCTCAAGAAGAACGAGTGGTCTACTTCTTCTGAAGTCCAAGTGGGACAACAGGCTCTAAAGAGCCTTGCTTGCTTGCTTGCTGGCCTGCCTGCCGGCCTTCTTGGTTGGTTTCTTGGTAAGATGCTGTAAATTTCTTCCTCGTCCCCTTCCCATGGTGGCTGGCTTTGGTGTGGAAAAGCCAAGAACATCTAAGAAGGCAGCCAACTAACAACCCGCCAGATAGGAGAATGAGGATGAGAAACTTTTCCGATCAATAGTCATAGAACTTTCAACACGTCTGGCAATGCTTTTTGGGCGGCCAGACCAAGTAAGTCCTCGATGTGCTCCTTCTTGGAGACCCACTGGCTTCTTCGCTAAGGTACTTAATTCACCAGTCCTGTTCAGAGAAGATGCCCAAACATTTCTGACATCCAAATAACGACCAACAACCGGATTGATGAGCATGAAAGTTTCCAGTTTTCAAAACACACTTGGCAACGAAGAAAATGAGATGGTTTCTGTAGCCTGAAAAGAAAAAAGAAAAAATCATGGCTAAAGATGCCGCCAGCCTTTAGAAAGTGGTCTCGGATTTTGGCGTATTTTTCATGACCTTGAAAGGAAAAAAGAGAAGAGTGGAGATCAGAGAGAGAGAGAGTGTGTGTGCTCTCGGGTTTCCCAGCAAAGTAGTACAACGAACGTACTACATACTTCCCCATCAACGAGTGTCGTCATTTCCGGCCTGGAATGGATCGTCGTCATCATCTTTGTCACTTGTCGTCTTCCGCATGCATCGTATGCCCATGCCCAGACCATGGAACCCAAAAGTCGTCAATCTTCTCACCAGCCCGACCAACGAATGGGTCCACGTTTTACTTTATTTACATTCACAAACTAACAAGTTGAACTGGAACACGTGGGAAGTTATTCATTGGACGGGGATGCCCGGTGTGCATGCGTGCGCAGTCTTTGACTATTCAAACCAAAGTGACAAAGACATCTCATCTACCTCAGCCTTTGTTGAGAGCCGATAGGTCTTTTGAAAATAACTACAGATATGGGTCGAGGAAAACGGTAGCGTTAACACTGCCATCGATTCTCTTGTTACGAGATGGAACTTTCGATTGAATAAGCTCCTTTGCCCTAGCGCTGATTCGTTGGTTTTGATAACCAAGAGCACGGATAAAGGAGGGCTTGATACTGTATGCTAACCTAGTTTTCTGACTCATCAAATATTCAAGGCCCTCTGGGTCGTGGATTCGGTCGTTTGGTGTTGGTTCGCCAATCTGCTCGTGTTCGCTTTGCACTCACTCAATCGGGTGGCTCTCAATCACACTGAAGTCAAGCGACTCGCTCGTCGTGGAGAGCCCTTCAGCTAAGCGAACCCTAATGGGGCATTCCGTTGGAGATCAACGTGGGAATGGGCTCCAATGGGACTATCACATTCACCATCATCTTCCAACCATGTGAGGTCGCGGTCAAATTTGCCTCCTCATTTGCTCACCCTGATGTTCCATGCGAACCCATATCATGTTGTTTCGTGCCAACCTAATAAACGCTCTTCAAATCTTGAAGAAGATTGCTATTGTTCGGGTTTTGACCAAGCTATCATTTTCTCATTCAACCTTTCACAGATTTCGCAACTTTATAAACAAACTCATAAGAATGTCCTATTTGGATCCATTACTACTGGAACCATTCGGAGTAAGAACAGAATCATTAATCATTTATTTAGAATTACAATTGAGCAATAATATCTTCAAACACGAGGGAGAAACTGACCACCAAACTTAAGAAGCCTGAACTAGATCAGTCGTCACGTTAAATGGCACAATATTAGCAGAAGTGAATCGTTAAACAATCCATTCAAGGAAAGCAGCAGACCCGATCGAGACCAACAACCGTGATCAATGATCCATTCTCCATTCAAACCTGTAATATGATCTCCCAATGATCTCTCGAATGTGGTACAATGAGGGCCACATCAATGTATGAGTTACTTTGGATAGGCCCAAATGAAAGACCACCAAAAGCGACTCACGATAGCTGGGTTTTCTCCTAGCCAGCAATCGTCTTGCTGACTCAAAAGAACCCAAAGCGGAACTGAAGGTTTGGAGAGAATACCACGAATTTGTTTGTTTGCCCCGTACAAGGGGCTCCCGCCCATTTGTCCGAGGGACCGACCACATCCATTTAGAGCAGATTTATTGGTTATCAATGCAAGGTAGTACAGAGTTCAGTATTTTCATTTTGAATAGGAAAATGTATATTTGGCCCACAATCCAAGGCCTTGTTGTTGGGAATCGTTGTTAGTCAATGAAATGGATCCTTTTGTGGCTTTACAAACTGGATCTTACTTTTAGAGTGCACGGGAAAAAAGAAGAAGAAATGATGAGTTGGTACAGAGCCAGATTAGGATGGAACCCAAATCGTTCCATCAATCTTGGACCATTATTGTCTTGGCACGTTTGGTTGCTTGTTCTGCCCACTGATGACGATATGCACCAATGTGGACCCTCATAAAGTGTATCAATTCCCATGGATTGGATAGACAGCCAAAGAAAAGATTCAGTCTATTTTTGTCTGAAACCAGTTAAAACTGAATTTATTTAATCTATTTATCTACTATCCATAGTATATCTATTTTCTATTTCCATTTGTCTATTTTATATATTAATAGCCACAAAAAGCATCACATTTATATTAGGAAAATGTTTTGATCGTAAATATGTTTGGAATAGAAAATTGGGAATGGCTAAAAACTCAAGGAGTTTTTAAGTCAAGAATTAGGTTGTCACCAAAACGAGATTGAATTTCATAAACATTTTTTGGGCGGTCAATTCATTTAAAAAAGGACATTCGAAGGTTCTTGTTCTTACACAAAGGAATTTACTTAGCTGAATCAAAGAGTTTGTTTACATGCCCAGTGTTCGTAGTAGATGGAAATTGGCACCTTGTCACTTCTCTTCAAGGTTTCATGCATCGTCAATGAGCCCCAAAAGTCAGTTTGACAAGTGACAAACATGGCAAAGGCAACCAACCAACCAACCAACCTAACTATCTGATGAATTTGTTTTCTTTTGAATTTCAGGTAAGAGCAACGAATGCTTTAAGTTTCAACCACCATGAGAGCGGGATTTAAAGCGTCCTTGAACAAGCTCAGTATTTCTGGGAAAAAGTGAGGCGTAGAAAAAAAGCACGTCTTAGAGTTGGAATTGCTTGGCAACACTTGTAATCTTGTGTTGAGTGGCTTTGTGTTGTAACTGATTATTTCTACAAATTGCCGTGAAAATCAATGTGAGTCCTGACATATCAAGATTAAGCCAGGAACTATCACTGTTTGTGAAGCATTGGGAAACATCCTATGAAATATCATTGCTCATCATTGAATTGTCTCCAATAGACAGTGAAAGGGGTAGAAGCTGTCATTCTCCGAGTTCTTTTTTTTGTCCAAATCACCGTGGTCGCTTGTCCTTTCCATGAAAGTAAACTGGTCTCAAAGCCAGAAGCTCCTTTGATCTTACTTGGAGTGAGCCCAACCATCCATCCATCCAGCCGACCATTCATCCATCTATCTATCCATCCATGTATCCATCCATCCATCCATCTATTTATCTATCCATCCATCCATCCATCCATCCCAGTGCTAGTGTTCTAAAGGTTGGCTGCCCTTAACCTCCTTGTCCTGCTATAACTTAAATGTGTAAAAAGCAAAGCACTTCCGTCCACTTTTTGTCATGGCTATAATTAGAAAGAACAGTTTTCCTTCTAGTGTAGTCAAAAAATCCCTTGAGACTTGGTTTAACACCCAGGCCAATTTTCTCTTCCTCAATCTGCCTGGCGACATTGTGTGATTAATTGGCATTGAGTCTACAAGTATCAAGGCCCCAGAGTCCAATCAAGATGGAACATTGTTCCCGGCGAATCATTTCCCCTTGGAGGATCACTTCTCCCGACAAGCTTGCTTGTGTTGCCAACACGTTAGTCCACTCTACATAGAAGATCTGTAAACCAGGTAAAACATGAGCCAATGTTGGAACAGGGAACAATATTGGAGCTCTGAAAATTGAATTGGAATTGAAATGACACCTCTTGCCACGAAATGAGCTTTGAGCGAAATGATGGAGGACACTGAGACTATGGTTGGTTCCCTTTTGGCCCGAAATAAAAGCCCAATGCGGAAGGTGTAGTAGTAGGTATCTCTTCTGCCAGACTCTCTTTTGAACCTGAAAGGGCCCTTTCAAGGTCAGTCTTTCTGAACTACGACAATGCCAGAGGAAAGTAGAGAGAGAAAGAGAGAAAGAGAGAGAGGCTTCTGATCCTTCGACCATCCAAGGCCATCGGCTCAGAGCAAGTCCATTGCCGTGAGTGAGTAAGCGACTGACTGGGTGAGTGAGAGAGTGAGAGTGAGAGTGAGAGTGAGTGAGTGAGTGAGTCTGTGCTTAGACGTACATGGAGGGGTTCCATCATTTGTGCCTCTGTTATGTGGAATAGCTCTGTACTCAAAAAGTGACCACATAATACCTCAACCATGCACGGAAGACCTTCTTCCCTCATCTCATTGTGGTCAGAGAAGCCCGAGGCGAGTCACCGCAAAACCACAACCCTTCCAACCCTCCCAAAGATTTAACCATTATTTAAGGACGTACCTAACAAGGACGAACTTTTGTGTTCACACTTTTGGGCCTAACAGACGCAAGAGTGTTGCTTTGTCAGACCAAAGCAGAGTTTTTAGGTCAGTTGTTGTGGACTTTTGGAAGTTTAGTAGGAGCATAGGTGAAGCATAGTAAGAGACAGTAGAAATAAGCATGCTCGAGGGGATCCTATGAAATTAGAGTTGATCAAAAGAGATCGTGTACATGATAGAGCGAATCAAAATAGTACCAGCACAAAATAAAGCCGCTTCAAAAGCGGCTCTATTTGTGAATCAAATTGGACCCAGGTGAAAAGAGAAGGCATCGAATTACAATAAAAAAGCCGTTTGTTCAATTCATCAATTTTCAGTTAAGTAGAAATTCATACATGACAAATCAAATAAGTTAGTTAAAATGTTTGCAGAGTTCAGAAAGACCCAAAAGGGCAAGGAAAACCTTTTTTGTTACTTTTTGTGGCTGAAAATTCTTACCAATCAAATTGCAATGTATTTTAACAAGCTTAAAGACTAGGTTACCTACTTCGAGACAAAATTTGTTGTAAAGGGGAATGGGCGAGAAGCTAGAATCAAACATATCTTATAGAATAAATTTCTTGTTGTAAAAGTAAAGTAATCGATGTCAAACAATTCTATCGAATGCTGACAAATATATTTATTCCTCTCAGTCTTGTCCAAACTTTTTTCTCCAGAAAAGCATAAGGTTTATTCAAAAGTAATTTCAATTTCAAGAATAACATCTAGAAACATTGAGTCAAAGAGAAGTGTTCCCTCAAAAGATGGCATTTGTTCTTTAAAAACACTCTGGGCTTGCTGAACAATTTTCCCCAAAGGGACCTCTTAAAAAAGTAAAAGCTTTATTATAACCCCACCTCTTGAAATACACAGTTGAAAATAATGTATAAAAATCACTCTTTTATGATTAGCTCTAAAATGTTACGCTCTCTTTTGATTTGGCTCTATTGCTCGACCATACCGGTTTAAAAAAAACGAATGTTTAACTAAAGAAATCTTGATATCTTGAATGGTACATGATATATAATATGTATATAATACCACCTTTTCGTGTGGCAATCATCACATTCATGAGTGTGGATGAGAAGGCAATGAAAAATGGTAGATGATAATTTGTATTAAATAACGTAGAACGTAGGAAGTTACTAGGGAATGGAAAGTCTCACAGCCATAAGGCATGTAATGTATTCTTTCAGACATTACAATTCTCTCAAGATGATGAATGAGATTCTCTTTCTTCTATCAGGCACCGCTGAAATTCAGCGCGAAAATTTTCAAAATTAAAAATGGGCCCCTGCATGAGCCCAAAAAAATGAAAGAAACTCAGAGTCCAAGAAGTGAGAGCCGTAAATCTTCTCCTCTTTGGCACAAACATCCTTGCCATCCTTGGACTTGGACTTGAGCTTGGAACTAAGTCTTTGTGTAAGCTTGTAACTAACCAAGCTAAAATGAGGGCCAGTTCGGAGCAACTACCGTAAACTTCTTCGGCTAGATGAGTGGTGGCCAAAAGGCCGCCCCAAGGCCGGGCATAGAAGGCTCGAGATTAATGCTCTCATTTGCAGAAATCTTTGAGCTATATTTCATCAGCTTGCTCCTCAGTACTGCCTGGACATTGGTTCTAAGCCAAGGTTGTTGGTTTGTTGTCTTACTGAATGGGTTCCAAGAACTTGCCCATCTCAAGGGGGAACATCTATAGGGCACACCCAATGGGCCAAAGTTTTGGCTGACGGGAAAAACGACCGTGAGCAATGAGCCAGATTTGGATTGAAGTCGTCTGTCATTGTGTTGTTTGCTCAGAATGAGACTCATATCTCAGCCAAGTCTGCTTGGGGGTCTTTTCTCGCTAACCTTAATCTCGCTAGTGTCTCCCAAATTCTAATTCCGTGGGGCGAAATCATGAGAAACGACCTTCCCATCGACCCCCAAAGGCGATATCTCGTGTTTGCCAACCCAAATATCGCCACAATGACGAAACCACATCTCGGGTGAGATGCAAAAGTCGCGTAGTCCGGACTCAAATTGTGAGTTTTGGACCATGATCAGTTTGTGCTCATCTCTAATGAGAAAAATGGACCTATGGTAAGCGGGGTCAAAGACCACGTGCGAAGAGTTCTGTTAATCCACAACAGGGTAATGAATATTAATTATTAGCATACTTTTGCCTCAAAGACATCCCTGGCTACTAATTGACGTTCTATCGCTGTATTGACCTTGCTCCAGCGGTAAATTACTCAATTAGCTATCGCTTTGAAGATGATATCAAGTTAACGGAACTGAGGTAATTCATGATTGGAATCAAGGCCCTCTTAGGGAGGAATCGTTTTCACTTCTGGACCAGGCCAAAAGTTAGCCTAATTGAGTTATTGGTCTCCTTTCCGTGAGTGTCAATTGAGTCGTTCCTAAGTGTGTCCTATCAGCTGTAAACATTGGAAGTAATCTTTGAATCTGGTCTTGACACGAACCCCCTGAATGACGGGAGGGAGGTTGGTTCACTTGCTTGTGTCACCCCTCCCTCTTCAGGATTTCCTTCCCTTGTTCCAAACCGTGCTTGCTTGCTTCCTAAGTCTCAATTAAGAGGGAAATCTTCGGCAAGTCTTGTCTTGTTTGCTCCATTCGTTGATGGAACCCGGGGAGATCCACAAATAACTGAAAGTAGAGCGCACGTGACCAGTCAAAGAGTGCCTGGTTTTGGACAGAGTGAGGCGACCCACTACGGGCGATGCCAAGAATCGGAGTGAAAGATGATCTATTTATTATTGTTACTGTTATTATGATTATCATCAATGACCATTATGCCCATTCTGAATCAGTGCGTGGTTTATTATCCAACGTCTTTGGAGCTCATAATGCCGAAATCTGAAAGAGAGATGATTAGATTGGCGCAGGAGCAAAATGTTATGCAGATGCATTCCAGACTCTGAGGATCATAATAAAATAATCAAGGATGAGAATAGTGCATAGGAAATCCCTCAATCGTCTTGGCATTGATCATTTCCCTTGTTGTCAGGCAATAAGCTCAATAAACTATCTTTTTGATGGTAATTGAGCTAAGTGGGGTTGCTAATTTGGGATCAAGAGGATTTCGAGAGGATTTTCTCGGTGCTCAGTCCCATGAGTCAAGAGTATGTCTTATTTCCTTATTCCACTGTCCATCCATTTGATGAAGTACCATTGCGTTAGGAAGACACAAAATATGGAATGTTCACGTGCAGCTCAACTAGTCTTTTCTCTGCCAAAGTCTGATATGCCATTCATCAAAGTCAGGAAAGAAAGGGAGGGGGATGAAGAACAAGAGGAAGAGGGAGAGAAAGAGAAAGAGTTGTTACTGAATCACTGAGCTTCATTCAACCCGTTCCATCCCAGGCCTCCTCTAATTCTATCTTTGTCAGGGTGCGTGCATTATGTGTCGGAATGAGGGAACGAGGCCAATGCTACTAAATGTATTCTATGCAAACCATTCCATCTTTTTCCTCTTGCCTTTCTATATTGGGCAACCATCGGTAAGTTGGTTAGTCCATAGTGTCTTAGGATCTACGATATCATCATCATCGCCATCCCTTCCGAAAGGGTTCGTCCAAGTCAGCTGTTGATGACCTGATTTTCCCTCAATTCATCAAGTATTCTGGGGTTGAAACACACCTCTTCCTTAAGTGAAACTTGAAGTGAGTCCACCAATCCAAGACAACCAGAACAACCAGAAAATAAAACGAAAGCGAAGAAGGGGTTGGAACGCAAAGTGGATGGGGTGAGGAAAGAAGATTTCGCTAGAGGAGCAATTTCAATTGTGGAAGCGAAATGCTTCCTTCTTCCCTTCGTGGTTTTCTTGTGAGCTCAGGGAAACTTATGAATATTCGATCGAGCGCCAAGTAGTTATTTGTTCAAGCTCCGCCTGTTCCCTATTTGAACAACACAACACACACCTTATCCACTCGTAGTAGTGTGGATTAAGAGTATAGTAGGTAGTGAGTAAGAAGAAGAACATAAGTTGCGAAGAGTGGTGCCCGTCGTTAGCCATCACTCAAACCATGAAGGCACACTTGCCCATCCTCAAGGCCTTGATTGACCTTGGGCACATTTGCTTTTCTTTCTTTTCTTGTAGTCTTTGATGGCTTACTAAAAGTTATCTCAAAGTCTGCTTTTCTCTTGGCAAAGGAAACGGAAAGGAGGAGGAAGAAGAAGACCACTTACAACGATATGTGGAGACCATTGTTCTGCTTGGTCCCCATTGTAGTTGTTGATCACCTTCATCATCATCATCATCATCAGTGGTGGTTAGAGCAGCAACACCACCACCAACAACAACAACCTTGTCCTGCTTGCACCACTGTGGTGCTGTGGATCCACCATCCCAAGTTCATTTGGCCCATCTTCCCACTTTGTGTTCCCATTGACCTCTCTGATTAACCTGCTCCAGAAGGTACTCCAATGGCCTCATTCAGAATCATATCATGCAACTTGGATCGAATAGGCCCTTTTCGTGTACGTGCATTGGTCCACTCATTTGTGTGGTGCTTAGAACTGGCTCGTCAGTCCTTCTGCTATTCTGCCTTCTCCTTCACATCATGATCATCATCGTAAAAGTGGCCTTTTTCGTTCTCTTGAGAAGTGGATTGTTATACATTGACACAAGGGATGGATAACAATGTATTTAAGCTCCATATTCTATTGCCCTTGCAACGACTTTCAACATGGGGGTTCCTCGATACTTACGAATGTATTCAGACTTTGAATGTCTGCCCACACTATCATGTATAGTTTACTTTGATATGCCCGAGGTATGCACGTGATTTATGCTTCATACTTTCATAAATGAAAACGTGGCAGTGTATGAGAGCGACAATGGGTCAGAAATGCGTCAAAATATATCATTGAGAAAGTGATATCCACGCTGCTCCTTGCCACGACCAAAGTAGGATCACAGTGTTGAATTTGGATATGAACGAGGCCCTGAAACTCGGTCTCCGCCAAACCCATTGGCGGTTAGCTCAGTTTGAATTAAAGTTTAAGCTCGACGAAAGGGACAAATAAAAGACTTGATTGCTGTAGTGCTGGTAATGCATGTATGACAATCTTGGGATCATGAGCTCCTTACGAAAAAAGTCTATTCCAGAAAATGGATTTCTATTCAATCCGTAATCGGCAGGTGACGAACGAGATCTAGTGTTGAGACAGTTCGCGTGATGAAGAGATGACTAGGCGCGTGGTTCATGTCAAGTTGTAATAAAATATTATTTCCATTGTCGTCGTCGTTTGTCGTTCGTACCCAGTCATGGGCTTGAGAACATGCTCCATCACTTTGGCTTGTTGGTTTGACAATGAAACTCAAGAACAACTGCTGAATTCCCAAAGTCACGCAAGCCCAAGTCCCTGCTGTGCTCTTTGCCAACCAACCTCAGTGGGCGTTGCTTCAAAAAGAGCAATTTTTCAATCAAATCTCAAAATTTGACAAGCTTGGCAGACAAGCCGAAAGTCCAAAAGTCGCGGAAGGAAGGGGGAAAATATGAAACAAGGCAAACAAGCCCATCAGACTTCCAAATGATCTCGACGGCCACCTTTTATCAAAGGAATTGAACTGAAAGCATTGGACGTCTGTGAGAACTGTCACCATTTTAGATGGTACTTGGGATCAATTAGAAAGATATAAGGAATGATGATCCAGAGTCCTTTATGGCCTTCATAATCGACTCAGTGATCAAGAAAATATCTGTTAAAGACGGTGAACTAGCTAGGTGTTATTGAATGACTCCGAGACTTTTATCACAAGCCAACACGATTAGCATTAACATTGTTTAGAAGAGTCTAGCATGGCACGAGTCTGGCAGACTCGCCCTCCAGGTCGACCTCATTTCTCATGTTCAATGCCACCCACCAATGTCTATCTTTGGCAACATGAAAAACAATTGGATTCATTAGCTGGCGATTACTCTTGAACTCGTCCGAATGATAATGAGTTCGATTTTTTTCCTTGCTCTTCATCATCAAAAAACAAAGCCTTAGTTCTCGGAAGGAAAAGCTAATTGCCCTTCAGGTCGAGCGAGGCTTTGGGCCACATCGGAAGCATAATTTGCCTTCACCATGTTGTTGCCTTGGGTAAGAGCAATTGCTTACGTATTTGGGTCAGTTTACTAAAGAAGGGCCATTGAAAGAGAGAAAGCCTTTATGTTAGAAACGGAAAAAAATATTTGTCTTGCTTGGAAGGGTTGAGGAAAATCCCTCATTCTTCCATTTTGCCCCTTTTCCCCGCAAGCTAAATCAGAAGAAGAGAATGTTGAGAGGTTGTGTTGTAGGATATCGTCCTTGGGTAACGGCCCATACGCTAAATACGAGTTCAACAAAGGCCGTTTCGGTTTTAGACAACTCATGTTCATTTCACGTTTCTTCATCGATTCAACAACAACAACAACTGTCAATCCTTTGAGAGTTAGCAAAAGGCAAACACATGGGATTGTTTATGTGAGATTTGACTGAGGTCAAATAATCAACTGCATGCAAGGCAAACGTATGAGGAACGAAAAGTCTTCAAAATCAAGGTTTTTCTTTTTTCTTTTCCATTTCATTTCTTTCAAGCCAAGTTGTTCCGGAACAAAATGGAAAAAGACCTTGACAAGTTTAATCTTGAGACTTGGGGTTGGCTTTGAAGCGACTGTCCTTGTGTAGTTTTATGGCCCTTTTGACCTTTCTTCCAAAAGTCTCAAGACTGACTGACGAAAGTCTTCTCATATCGCTCTTTTCGTGTGGCCTTAGGCAGCAAGGTCAGTGCCGAAAAGTGATATCTTATCATAATTTGAGGACTGGACGGACCACTTTCAAGTTTTTAGTGGATTAAAGAGAGCTCAGATGTCACGCGATTTTTCTTCGCTCGATTCGTCCACAGTGCATACAGCGAAATCTTCATTAATTCACTCTCTCACACACACACAAACACTCACTCACGCCAGCAAGCACCCAGCTAACCACCCATCCACGTACATGAAGGTCGTAGATCAAGTTCTGACACATCAGGAACCCAAGCGGAACGTGGAACAAATAGCCCGAATGTCTTGAACCTGTGTGCCATGGAAGAGGATTTCGTTGGGTTCATATGTGTGAGTGTATATACAAGAGAACTTTTTATGTTCCGAGAATGGAACTGAATTAGTGCTTCCTTTTCGTGGAACATGCCATCATCGTAGCACAATTTTCCGTTGGCCCATTCGATCCAAGGAACTTTATTTTCTTCAGTCAAGGTGGTGGGAGTGTGTTGATCGGAATTGTAACTTTTCTGGCTTTCCTCATACTTCAATGATAAATGTCCATCCGAAATGAAGTCCGTGCCACGCATTGGTCCTTTCCTATTTCCAAACACCCGTATCTGCACCCACCATTGATGAAGAAGCCGAGCGATAAAGATCCACAGTACTAAATACGACTGGGATCGGAGCTTCACATTCTTTTCGAAAGGAAATATAACCTTTGTAACTCAAACCAATTAGTAGTATATTTGCCTTACTCTTTTGTATTCATTAACATTTTCAGCTGATCAGTCTTCCAAAGATGTGTCTATAGGCATTTTCGTTTTTTGTTCCAAAACAAGGTTCGTTCCTGTTCCATTCGCTTTATAAGCGTGCTGCTCCACTTTCCCGTTCTTCTTCGCTTTCACGAGCCCAGATTGCCCAAGACAGGGAACAACCTTAGGTCGACGAGGCTTTAGAAGACCATTACTTGGGGATGCCGGCAGGAACTTGGGACACGAGCGACTGGGGAGTTCCCTACATTCGGGCGTATTTTTCTCACGCTTGGACTCACTTCAATAGAGACATAGGACCACGAGTTAAGCGAATGGTAGGTAGTACCAGACTATGAACATGGGCAAACGCGGGGAAAATATCGTACATCGCGAATTGAGATCTCGCAGTATTGTGCCTTTGCTCCATCACCTCTAACCATGGGGTTCTAAAGAATTCCAGCATCTCAATTGGACCGCCTATGCCAAACAAAATCGAAAAATCTAATAAGTTCGAGGTGGAAACCACATATTTCTATATTACGCCACATTTCGATGGAACCAGCTTCTAAGCCTTTATGAACGTTTTGAATGGTAAACGATCAAGAAGTCTGTCCGAGACACATTTTCACGTCTTAAGCCATTGACATGCAAATGATATGAATGCACTTAATGAGAAGCACATATTACGCACACAGAAAGATGGCAAGGAACGAGCTCATCCACTATCTTGGGTATGGAGCTTCCCACCAAAGAATTTCCATAATCAAATGGGTTTGGGGTGGATTTGTGCGTCTTTCTGGCCTTCCTTTCCCGTATCTACATCGAACCAAAAGCTGTCTCTACTATGTGATTCGATATCTACGGAACACAACCCTGTCCGTCGAGCGGAATATTTGCACATGAGCGTTTATACACAGACAAGGGGAGTCCACATGGCCAAATCCAGGTCAGGAAAATGCACTTCTTCCAGTCCTTTATCTCTTGGTGTCCTAAAGAAACAGTTGGGGCAAATGATGTGGTTAGAACCTTGTCTACTGATTAGAGAGATGTTAATAACCAGGGTTGGTTCAAACCCGTCCCATCGAAGATAACTCTGTCCTTGGGATCCCAGGGACGGGATAAACCAGAATATTTGGAATATTCGAATTTTTATAGTAGTGTATAAAGATCGCAATTTTGATTTGTGTCCTAATAGGACTAGTAATTGGAAACAGGTGTTTTGATGAAGTTACAATATCATTTACAGATAATTCCTTCATTTTCGCCTTTTTAACCTCTTCAAAGCTTTCAAATTTTAGAAAATCCTGTTTTGAGTGAGAAAGTCCCGTCCCTAGAATCCGGATCAAAGATAATTTCTTTTTTGGACAGGTGTAAAAAATCCCGTTTCTCGCGTTTTTAGAGTTGGAAAATTCCTCACGCGGGATCCTGGGAATAATACCCTGACCAACCCTGTTAATAACGAACGGTATAGTTGCAGGCGTCGAGGAGTTTCCGGACTCATTAATTTGGTTGAGGTCAGCAATCACCAGTTCTGGCCTCTTTTCTTTGGAAACTGTCACCTCAAGTTTTCCCCGTAGGTAGATGGTTTCGAGAAATTCGCTTAATGTTGAGAAGTTTCCCTGGTCTTTTTCAAACTTTTTCATGGTACTCTACCCACCACTTCCTTCTGATACACCCACACCCTCAAAGCTAACCAGGATAGGCACCACTTACAATGCCGAGAATTGCCAAAGAGATGGCTTTAATAAGGCTTGCCGAACTGTTTCCTTCACAACAGAATGAATAGGAAATGCATTTGCGCGTTGGTCGACAGGCAACATTGCGATATTGAAAGGAATCAGTTCAGAAGTATCACTCTGAGGAACCACCCCTTCCTGTGCAAAAGTACTTGTTGTGGTGGCGAGCTAAACCTATCTAGATTGACCATAGATTGACCGTCCAAATTACGTGGTGTTATGGTCAGATCCTAGTGTTATTCAATGATTGATGTCACATTTTCAGGCAGGAAAAGCACTCCAAAAGCTCTAAGGACAGAAAGATCATTTTCAAACTCAAAGAATACATGGACATTGACCAACTCCGATTCAATGGGCCCCCTCTATCTATCTCTCTGATTACTCACTAAAAATGACAACGAGAACAAGGGGAATGTGGAGCATGCATTTCTGGTGGTACAATGCCCGTCGGAATATCCCAAAAAGTAATATCTTCCTCCCCTTTGTCGTCATCATCAACAACCCCTCAGTCCTGTCGGATTGAACTTGTGAACTTTGTAGCGGAAAACTTGGCATACTCTCGCACGGACAAAGCTCGTTCCAACTCTCAATGATAAAAAGGAACATGGAACGGAGGAAACTGGTAACTGTTCCTCCTTTGGTCAGGTTTTAGGTTAGTATGGTTCTGGCAGCTTGTGCATGACTGCTGATAAAAATCCAGGGAAATGTGCAACATCGCAACCCCTCAACTATCCGTCATGTTTCATTTCCTAATGGTGGCCATGACGGACATTTCGGGTTCTTTTTTCCGCTTGATGGGCTGAAATGGAAGCTCTTGTACGTACCGATAGGTACAAGTGAAGATATAAAAAGGGAAATGAACCAATTTGAGAGAGCCGGTCCACAAAATTGCCTATTATAGAAGTGGGTACGGAAAGATCCTGGAGGCCCGATGAACGCTCACTTGTGTCAAGAACAAGAAGATCAAAGGAAATGTTCAGCCTCATGTGAACCTCTGGAGAGCGACCGAGCGTGAACATGACAAAATGATATCAGTTTTGTCAAAAAAAGGAACCTTGGCATGTGTGTCCTTGAGGTAGTATGATATCTTCCGTATCTTGCTCCCTGACAATGGTGTCGCCAGGAGCGTGGAAACCATCACCATCTCTTCCAAAGCTCTTTAACTCAGAGATGTCAACAAGCTACGCATATGGGTATTGTAAAGATATTTAGGTACAATATTGTATGAATATAGAAAAAGGAAGCCTCTCCAAGAAGTTGACGGATCTTTTTACTATCCACCACAAAATATCGGCGCGCGGTAAACAGATCACAATGTAAAAAGGTCACGGTAAAAAGGTCACAGACCCACGTAGCTCCGGAGGTAGCCAAGGGGGTGAGCCCACGGACCCTGGTATGTTCCATGGTTGAAGATTGTCCCATGGGAACCCTAAGATTTACCGGTTGAAACACAAATACTAGTATGTCAAGGCAAAGGTTCCATAAGTCAACAGGAAGTCATTCCAATATTTTGCGGTCCCAACCCGCCCGGATCCGGCGGATCATGGAGGAGGGTGTTCTTTCACCCCTCTGGAGTCAAACTTACATCCTTCTTTCGAGATCTGCCCATGGGCTTTATTCAAATTCCGGGTGGACCACAATAATATCCATGGAAAAGCGATTTTTCACCGTGACCTTTTAACCCTGTGACCTTTTTCTACGTGACCATTTTATTGTGATCTATTTACTTGTGACCGTTTTGTTTGTGACCTTTTTACCAACAACCAAAATATCGTTCGAAATTTTGGGTTGCATAATCCGAATTCGGCCATATACTGTTAATGAGATAAAATGCACAAGGTTGATATGCCAAGTTAGATGCAAATCATACATATACGAGAAATTTCTTATTGGCAAAAGACCGGGAAATGTCACTTTGGATCCAACGAGCAAAAGTTCTTTAGAAATTCCTCGAACATTGATACTACTGTGTGGTCTCGTTCAATTCTTTTGCCCACACAATGACTCTGGAGAATGTCGAGGAAGGAGGAGAACTGTCACAAAGGACCAAATGGAAAAGCAAATGCGCTGGTAAAAGCTAAAGGCATATAGATATCCTTTTGATCAGACCTCTTATTGTGATTAAGAGAGGGGCCCACAGGATTTGCCTTGAAAATGAAATGAATACATTTGAGTACTTGCGACTTTCATAGCATGAACCACGAATCTCACAAACACATGAGGCATTTTATGAAATATCATATTTTAGAATAATTCTTATGATGCAAGTGCTATCAAGTGGTTGGTTCCTTTATCGTGTACACATGATGAGGTGGATGGCGTTCGATGAAAAGCTCCATGTCCTAGCTCTATCGTCAATATCGTCATATAAGACGGGATAGATTGGTTTGGCAAAAAGTGTTCATCCTCGTGCAATAGATTAGCGGAACGACTCCTCCCTCTCTTCAGAAAGTCAATTTCATACTCGAAGAGTCATGGGTGTGCGTGAAAGAGACGAGGGTTTTCTGGCGCTGAGGTCACTTAGAATCCAACTGAATTACTAAATGGTCCAAGGCCAGAACCAAACTCTATCAACCCTTCTCCAAAGTAAAGGTAGCCGAACAGCTTTAAAACAACCACTCGGCCAAAACTGAAGGATGAAGAACCAGCCTTCCTTACAATCGCGTTTTCCGTGTTTTGTCGTATACAGTAAATTCTCCGCTTGAATTGCTTTTGCCAAGAAGTCGTCTTGTCAAAGGGTGGCATGACATATCAACTGGCTAGGATTGATCACCGTCAACCACGGGACATGCACGTACTGCATGCATTACTGCAACCAACAAGCACCCCACTCTCTGGTCCGTACAATATCAATACAACATAGACCTTAATGCTAAGCAACTGAGGAGCAGAATGGTGCCTTCTAATTGGTTGGTCCAATTTCCGTTCTTTTCAAGTCAGAACTACTGTTGTCCCAGTAACTATGTCCTAGTGTTATCTTTTTTCATGGTGCATTTTTTTTGGCTCTTTTGCTCCGAGGCATACTTCAAGGCCTTACAAAGATCGACCTTTAAGGTCGTGTTTAAGCTTTCAAGGTCGGAGAGAACGGACTAACCCAAGTGATCCCAAACCCAACGAAGGCGACTGCATCAGTTAATCACCGACCTATAGCTTTCCGTGATCTAGAATTCAATTTCGAATGAACTAGAGGGTTTTCGAGACACCTTCTTTCGGGATCAAGAATCGGGGTCATGGAATATAGGTTAACGATGTGCTCTCGTTTCAATCAGACGAACTTGATCAACGAGTTAGGCCGCAAGCATTTTCGTTTCTCCGGAAAGAGCCCTTCAAGAATTGTTTCTGGAGGTCCATAGGACTCGCAATATCCCTTTGAGACGGAATTTTCTTCTTCAGGGGAATTAGGGCACTATTATGCATCTAGACACTTCTTAGCAGGGCCTTCGAGAAAAAGGAAATAGGTACGTACACAGACTGGGAAAAACAATAACCCACCAGGTCTCTTTGACACGTCAAATACCTTTAGAAACAATAAAAATGTCAAGCGTTCCAAGAATTAATGGCATTGTGGATCATTTTGATAGTACAAGTACAAGCACCTCACCAAAGGGAAAGGAGTGTTCCAATAAAGAGTGTATGTACGCAAAAGGCATTGTTCTGTGAACAGATTTCTCGAAACAGGTGGTGCTTTTGACATCAACACATTGCAAACAATCTTCAGCTTTGCATAAGTCTTAAATAACTCTTTGGAACCGCAATCGCAAGAGACTTAAACCACAAATGGAAGTCAAAATCCACCGGAATTGGAGCAAGCCCTTAAACTAGAGAGGCCTGAGAGCCTCAATTGTTTTAATCCAATTCCCCATTCCCCGTTTTTTTGCTCTTCAAGTTCAAGAGGTCGGTCATTGGTTGGTTGGGAACATCAGAGTCAGAAAAGAGAATTTACGACTGCAAGATCAAAACTGAAAAAGTCTCATGATTTGTGGAATTATCGTAATACGTAAACAATAAATACCAGTCTCGCGTCTACTTTAATGGTTAAGTCAACAATTAATTAAACAGTTAAGTCAATTGCTCCAAACATAGAACATGGCAAGTAGTCAGCGAAAGAGTGGGCTTCAGTGCGCTCCAAAATAGGGTCAAGCAAACAATAACACACGATTGCTGATCACAGTTTTGTACTCATGTTTAGCTTGTGTTCCAACCAGCCAATTATTGGCCGAAGTGGGAGTTTCCAATTTACCCCAAAAATCCCAATCACCGAGGTTCTCTCCAAATCATTTCTACGTTTGTTGGGAACACCAGAGTCAGAAAAGAGGAAAAAGGAGAAGGTGTGGTGGAATAGTTAGCTGGTTGGTTGGTTCTTTGCGGACAAGAGTTGTGGCTAATGATGGTGTCCTTTATCTGTGGACGACGAGTTGGCCTTCAAGGCCAAGGTTGACCGATCCACCACCTGAGCCCGTCCGAGCGAGACAATGAGGTGGGCAGAGAGTAATTGGACACGGTAGCAATCAAATGACAATTTCAAGGGTCGGACCTGACAGGAGCCTCTTTTTAATCCCTTGAAACTAGTAGTTGGAAAGCATTGTAAATATCCGAAAGTCTTTCTATCTACTACAAAGAGGATGGTCGCAACACCGGGAAAGGGTAAGAGATGAGTATCCGTTAAGAGTAACACATATTTTTAAGAGATTATGACGTTATCTCTCACTCTATCTGAACCTCGTAAACAAAGGGGATGTGGAAGTCTACTACACCTGTTGACTAAGACACTCAAATTGACAAACAAATCAATTTTCAACGTTTCAGTCCTTTTCTTTTGATTTTGCTTGTGCTCAATATGCCCTGGTATTTTGAGTTCGTGTTTCGGCAAAATAAGACCTTAAACATGGCGGTTATTTGTATTTCCGTAAAGATGTCTTTGGTTAAAGTAATGATCTCACATTTTTTGCATTTAAATCGGGTAGAAACCTATTTGACTGGGGCTTGAATTATGACAATAAGGGTTGCATCTTCCAAAGAAATGTTTTTATTTCAAAACATGTTTGAAAACCCATTCCCCAAGCAAAATCACTTGGCTACTAATTTGAGTAGGCGCAAGGTTTATAAATAATACTGTACATAATTGGGCTAGAAGTTATGTACCAAGTTCATTGAAATATTTCAAACTCCCTCAACTCAAAAAGGGTTATTTTCACATCCTTCAACAAAGGAAGGTGCTAATCTTCCATGAAAAGGTTTCGATTTGTTTGTAATTGGCTCTAAAAATTGACATTTGCTTATTTGAAAACGCATTCTTTGAATTCAATGTTCCTTCAAACTGACTATTTTTATCGGTCTTGCCCAATCATAACACAATATTGAGTCTTTTTTACTCAAAATTAATCCGAGTTCTTTTGTTTACAAAGACTAAAATTTCAGTGATAATTTTCCTCACCTAAGGAAGCAACAGAAGCGGATAATTCAACCAAGTTTGACAATTCATCTTAACATTCCTTATTTTTACCTGAAATTGAGTACTTCTCTAGTTGCAGTTTTCCTCAAAAAACTGAATTGCATTGTGTTTCAACACCATTGACGCAGAATTTACGACGGCAATATCAAAACTGGAAAAGTCTCATGATTTGTGGATTTATCGTAATACGTAAACAATAAATCCCAGTTTCGCGTCAACTTTAGCGGTTAGGTCAACAATGGAGCCCCAAAGGAGAGCATATACGTACCATACTACTCTTGGTGGTCACCAATCTCGGCTTTGAAGGTCACAAAAGCGTGTCCAAAGCATTTGATCCCATTTTTGCACTTCATCGTGCAAACTGAGCTGATCCAATAAATCTTGATTTCCTCCTAACGTTTATTAGACACTCATCTTCTTTTGGATCTTTGGATCCATAAGCGAGGTTCCAACTTGTACAACGGCCTGGATCGAGCGAGCGAGCATGCTTGTTGTCAGCCTTTCCCATATCAACCATTCGGTTCCTGAAGAACTTTTTTGTTGGTTTCTGGCTGGTATCAAGAAGGCCGTGCTAACAAAATATTTGTTTCCGCTTCCCTCTCGTCTCTTCCATCACAAGATCAATGTTCTTGTTCAACTAATTGATAAAACATCGACCCCCACCACACTTGTTTGTTGCAAGCCACTCAAAGCCAAATGTACTTGAGTAACATCATATTTCTCAAAGATATTGTGAAGGTACTAAGGTTTAATAGTTTGATGCCTCTGATTGAAACAAGGATTAGGAACTGAAACGAATGGGTAAGCCAGGTTCGTGTACGAGTAGCATCAATAAATAACGTTACTGTCTACACCAGCAGTTCTTAAACTGAGGTCCCTGAAGAATATTTTGAAAAATACCAAAAGCAGTGAAGTTGCCAAAATATAAAAGTTACAAATTACTTTGTATTTGGAAGCCAATCATTCCATCATAACAGTGCTCCAAAACAATTCAATTGTTTATTAAATCAGGAAATCAACACTTAAAAAGAACATGCATTGAGAGGAAGACTATTTGCATGTCAATAGTGTAAGCTTGGCATTGTTGGTTGTTCCCAGGATCAGACTTCATCTCTGAGTCAAAATGCTCCTTTATCAGCGGTTGATAATCGACAATTTTCTATGGAAAGAGTGCTTTTCTGAATTCGCATTCTTAGACTAACAAAGCACGAAAAAACTTTCAAGGCTCACTGATGTAACTTAAATTTCTTTTTTCAATGCGAAAAATCATGGCTTTGCAGGACAGTATCAGAATTTTCAAATTTAACCAACTCAATTTTCATTTCTCATTCACTACAGTGCTTTAGATTACGTTGGTTAGTTCAGTAACTTTAAAATGGAATTTCAACACAAGCATTTTATTAGATTATGAATCATAATAGATTTGAGTTGGTGTTGCGATTAGTCTAGCTACAATTTTTGTTGTTAACTTTTGAAATTCATCCACATTTGTTAAGACACTATCTTAATGTGCGTATGGCCACCTCTTCATTAACAAGACAGAGGACGCTGCAGCCTTCAATGATATTCAACCATGTTGAATTTCTATCAGTTTTGTTCTGAATTGTGAAAAATGAAAAATGTTTTTTATTTTAGTTAGAAGTCTGCACCTAGAACAAGAACTTATGAAGATCGTTAGAAAATACGGTTTTAAGGTTGTTTTATGTGAAGAATAGCCCGAATGTTAGATGCAATAATTCAAATGGCTCAAGCATACCGAAGTACAGTATAAATAACTCTGCTCGAGTATAGTCTCTGTACATAACCTGCGCTTGAGAGTCAGCTGATGTACAGAGACTATACTCAAGCAGCGTTATTTATACTATGCTTTGGTATACTTGAGCCATTTGAATTAGTGCATCTAACATCCGGGCTATTGTGTGAAGAAGGGGAGGGGAAGGGGGCCCTGGGTCTAAGAAGTTTAAAAACCTTTGGTCTAGACTTACGGAATGGTTTGCCTCTTTGTCACGGATTTTTGATAGTTTCTTTGGTACGGGATTGTGCAACTTGCAAACAAATTGCTTTAGAAAAAGCTTATGTGGTCAGCTTACATGTTTGTTATGCAAATAAGAATCCCAAAGAGTTCAAATGCGGGGCCTGTATCCATGTAAAGCATTTGTCAAAGCTCAACCAACCATGCAAACATTCTTGACATATAGGAGGAGTTGAAGATAAAGTATTAGAGAAGCCAAGTAAAGGGCGCACGCGCTTTCTCGAAGAATGTTGGTGCACTTAGGCTTTAAAACTAATTGCTATTGTTTGAAGATATGGTTTGCAAAACCACCATTGACAATAGTAGTGCTTCTTTCAAACATCTCGTGATGCATTAACATTCAAAGAATTTTACACCCTTCACCATGATAAATTTCAGAAACAAGTCCGCCAAGACATTTTGTAACTTATTTTGCATTTAAGTTATCGTGGACCCTTGTTGTAAAGTACACCCTTATATATAGGCGACAAAAAATAATTCACTGGTTGGCTTCTGGTTTGAATGTAAGTGTTCCCCCCAACTTTTTAACGATTGGTGGTGAATGATTCTCGATGGAGGACATAAATTCTAGATCCTTGGCTGTCTTGCCTTCCTCTGCGTCCTTGGTAGGCACGTTCTTGAATTTAACCCCTTCTCGCCATTTACTCCAAGCAGTGGGTTGGCCAGTGGCACATCGGTAGACCTCGAAGATTCCAAAGACCAAAAACAGAATTGGACCCGTCGAACAGAAGAAGAATGAGATGACTGGGAACAGCCCAATCTCACTGTAGGGGCTGGGGAAGGTCATGGTAAGCACTACAAAGGCGATGCCTCCATTTTGGATGGCTGTCTCCAGAGAGATGGCAATGATTTGAGGACGACCTTGGCGACAAATCGCAGCTAGGGCAGCACCAGTGACATACCCAATAGTACCCACTAAAAGCCCCGCGACCAGATGGCGCCACGTGACCAGGTAGAAGTAGTATTGGTTACTAAACGAAGCCACCACGGGCATCACCACCAGACACAAGGCGAAGAAAGGCTTGGCCGCATAGTTCTTCACCCTCACGGCCTTCTCTCCATATTTCAGCTTTATCAAACTGCCGGCCCCCACCGGTATAATGAACGAGAATAATGAGATGGCGATCATGTGATAAGGCATGGTGATGTCCTTTGCCGTGTATTGGGCTCCCAGAAGGAACACCCACAAGGAGGTCATGCCAAAACTTGCCAATGTACTGATGAAAGTCATGGTGCAGGAAAGGTTCACGTCTCCGTCCCACATTGCGGTCCAGAAATTGGAGTTGGCGCCCCCTGGCGATGAACCAAGAATCAACAATCCCAAACGTTCATAGTCTTGAGTAAGGACCCATCGTCCTACGAAATAGGCAGCCACCGGCATAAACACAAATTGGGACACGAACCCGATGGCTGGTCCAACGGGTCTCTTAAGCACTTGCTTCACAATGTTCAGATCAATTTCAATGCCCATGAAGAACAGGGCCACAAAAAGAATGGCAGTGAAAAAGATGTTGAGGTATTGCATGAACTTTTCCGAATCTCGAGCCATCACCAGACGAGCAATTGTCGTGTCTGTTCCATCCACTTCGTTGAGAGCAGAGGATTGAAAATATTGTTTCTCTCCATTGACATCCTCATAGTAGAACTTGAGGGCGTAGATGCCTAAGTACAGACATACAGTTAGAGATATGATTGGTTGAGGATTATTGAAAGCCTCTTGAACAGCTTACCCAGCATGGCTGATTTTAGTCGAATAGTGTTGTTCATTTCTGATTGCAGTTCCATCGGAACATATGCACTTTCCAGCCATCGTTCACTATCTGCGTCGTAATCGTAATTGGGGAACTCTTGGATCCAGAATTGAAAGTACTTGGAATCCACCTCGAAATGGACATTGACGTGGCTTTGATCCAAATTTTGGCAGGTTTCCTCTTGCTCGGCAACACATTGAATGGCCAAAGCCAGCTCCTCTTGGACCTGCTCCGCACCTCTTAACGTGAGTGGAAGCACATCAAGTCGCCAGTCTTTGACATTGAAAGCCTCCGATGGACCAAAAGAGCCCAAAACGAACAGAAGGATGCACGTCAATTCGATCTTGTAGCATTTCCCAACAAGTAACCTGTCCATACTCATTGGATTCAACCGATGTGGAAAAATGTCCAAAGGGAACTGGAAGAAAATACTCAAGAATGAGGGTCTTAAATGCCTCGTGAGTCTGCTCAAGATAGCGATTGAATTCTTGTGCTCATTTAGAGCTTCATGGCAAGAAATAGCTTTAATGTGTAAAGGAGATGGAAGTTCACACCGGTCGTACATCAAAATGAATGTTATCTCTTCTAGCGTTGATATTTTAAAAGCGACGGTCCATAACAAATACTCGCGTTATACAATTTTGCAACATAAACAGGCTCCTGATAAGACTCGTCACTCGCTTCATTTCTTTCCGAAGATTAGCGCTCGTTCAGTTTCTGGACTAATTAACGTATAAAAACAACTTCCTAGTGTGAATGAGGTTTCCAGCAATGAGATGAATGCATTTTTTATTGTTGCCCGCAAATACTAAAGATCAATAACTTAAAAGCAACATCCAGGTCCAAAATCAAATGTGCTCAAATTTCAAAGACTGATATCGAAGAACGGTCTTTTATGCCCTCAAGAAAGTTACGAAGAAGGAGTGGTCAATCCTTTTTGGTGTTCCATCTTACTTCTCCGCCCTTCCCCCAACACTTTCATAGCAACATAGCTGGCCTTCTCAATGAGTTGGCACTCACAGAACTGGTGGTTTGGTTGGTTCTTAGGCCAAGGCCACCACCATGGGCACAAATCTTGATTTTCTGGTCCATCCTCCTCCTCCTCCTCTTTGGTGAGCCTCTCTGATTGTTGAGCTCCAAATTCTGGAAGGCCCAAGGTTGTGGACCAATCTTTCAGTGCTCATGGACAGCCAGCAAATCCAGCTAATTTGTATTGAGCAAGAGTTAATCTGCGGCAAACTTTTCCACCTTTGCCTCACTTCAGTTAATTTTCTGGCCCCGTTCTCGCCAAGACAATCTGCGGTTACCTTCGAGGGGAATGAAAACTTTTAGCCCTTGAAACTATTACGTACGAGAAAGAACGATGAACCCATCGACTTTCGACAAATCGAGCAATGTTGCAACATTTTCTTAACGAAGCATGTACGAAATGAAGCAGATGGGTCATGTCGGTTAAATGAACTGCAATGGCTTCTCCAAAGGTCCACAAAAAGTGGCTTCGTGTTTCCTGTTTTTATTCAGTTATATTGTGGACAAACAGATCGGATTACGGTGTAGTGTCTCTCAGGTTTCCTCTTTATTTGTAGCTATGTGAGAACAAAAGCATTGGCTGCAATGACAAAACAACCTTTTTGAAATATAAAACATTCGTACCAAGACAAAGTTTACTAGCCAACACCAAAGGTTGGTGTGTTTTGCCTTAAAGCTTGGCTTTTGATCACTTCAAGGTCGAGAAGGAGGAAGTACATCGAAGCCTTCGCTTGGGTGTTTTCTTTTATAAATTGTACATGATTCAAATACTTATTTTTTTTGACAAAGACCTATAGACATAAGCTTACTTGAAGTATGATATGTTTGCAGAAACGTTTTAAAACTGTTCTTATCGTCGTACCAGCCAAAGGCAGCAGGAACCAAAATGACGCCCTCTTCGTTATTAAAGAAGATTGCAGCATCTCTAACTCGTTCGGCAACGCGTTCTTAGCATTACCCCTAAAATAATTCGGTCTTGTGAAATCCATTCAATCGCTCTTAAAATTAGTAAGTTGCTTCCAAATTACTTATGGAACAACTTGTTCAGAAAAAAAAAACAATTGTAGTGGTTGGTGCAGAACTCCAAATGCATCCCTTGTTGATAGCCAATGCATCCACGTACTACTTCATCATCCTTCATTAGGTTTCACGACCTCTCCAGAAGTCCCTTGTCAATAATCACTGACACCAGCAAAGGGTTAACCCATCATACCGCCTTTCCGTTTTGCTTTATTGATCAATTTGACTTTCAAGGAGCAAAAAAGTATTAAGATGCCAACACCAAAGAACGATTATCGTCCTATCGTTATCGCAAAACCGAGAATGGGCCCAATATTGTATATTAACAATAATGTATTTGTATATATAATCTGACATTACGCTTGTACCGTATCCATGAGAATCAATCTCGCAATAAAGATTATTATTATTATTAAGATGCAATTGCGTCCTCAGCCTTATTTTAAGACTTCATAAAAGTTTTCTGCCCACCTTTTGCACCTATTACAAAATACCTTCAAGGACTCAACGTCAATTTATTTGTGCATTGGCTTGTTGAATTGGCTTACTTTATTGGAAGGAACAATTAGAGGCGCTCCTTGTCCGAAGTACAGTTGTATGTGGTTTTGGCCACGCGGATGGAAAGCCAAGTTTCATCCAATAACATTGAACGGTCACAAGCGCCTTAATCATTATCGAAGGTATTTGACCTTGGAGCTGAGATCCCATTTCCCGCTTGTCGTTTTCTTTCCGATTATCTAGCCCTTCTTGGCTCTTCTCTGGAAGCTGTTCTCTCGGGAAGGAAACAGGGTTTCGACCATTCACTATGATGTGTCCAAGCGAAGGGTCCTGTCCCAAGGAAGCAGATCAATAAAAGAGCAAATAACACCTTATTGGGGTTTCTCCTTTTCCAAGTATATACCTAAATTTAGGTGATGTTTTTTGGAATCTCTGTCCTCCTTTGCTTCGCCTCCCTTTGCTCAATTTACCCATTGTTGGACTTACGCACTGTAGTTCACGGTGTTCCTCAGTTCGTGCGGTTGCCATCCATCTCCATTCTAAATTGAGCCTCATCCCTGCCTTGACCATCGATTCTTCTTCTTCTTGTGGCTGTTCGGGTATTTTTCAGGGATCCAGTGATCCAAAGGCCAGCCTCATATCTTCATCATCGGGATTAGTCTGGTCGGGAAGGATATTTCCTCCTTCAATGTAGCTGCTTACTTTGCTGGTTGGCTCGCTTCCTCATCCACCTATTCCCAAGATACCGCTAAAAACAATGAGAACGGTTCGAGAAAATCTGGAAACAACAGGATCATCTGGTTGAGGAAACAAATCAACAGACCACTGGTGGGACTCAAGCCAAGATTCCTGAGCCAATTCCTTTTACATTGATCGATTCTTGGCCATAATTGCGTGGTCGGCTCTTTAGGGATCGGAACTTTATGGAGATTTTCGTTACTTGGAACCCTTTGGGTATTTCATTGTAGGTAAGAAAAGGAACCTAGATTGTACCCAATGCTACGTAGTTATTCGGATTTCATTCGCCTCTGAGGCACCATAGGGGCGGTTTTCCGTCTTGCACTCAGTTCTAGAGGGCTTAAAACATTGGTTAAGGTCAGTCTTGGTTGTGCCATTTCACGGGTTTCGTTCCAAAATGAAGATCAATCCTCCCAACGAAGCTTAAAGAGCAACATCATGGAGGGTGTACGTAGTACGCACTTTGAGTCCTCTAACAAACTCTTTGAACTAGGGTTTAGTTGAGGGCTATGCAAATGGGGATTGGATATGCTCTTCATTTTATCACCTCGTTCTTGTTTTCCACTCTCGTTTCCTTGTCCATACGTGCTTCTTCGTTCCATCTAGCATGAGAAACTGTTACTAAACGGATTTGGCCCTTGTCCTTGTCTTTTTCGGCTTCTAGGCAGTCAATGAGATGTTGGTGATACTGGCAGACAGAGAGAGACAGAGAGGGAGGGAGGGAGGCCTGCTACCAAGCACTTGAACAATTGAGATCTAAGATGAGACAAAGGCCCAAAGTTCCTTCTCTCAAGGGCAAGGAGATTCTTCATCCATTGTTTCGAGAGACAGCAAAGAGTCATTCGGAATCTGGATGGAGGAAGTCCTCAAGACTTCGTGGACAATTAACTGTGCACGTCCGCTAAATACAGAAGGTCCTGCAAAAGTACAGTCAAGGGCAGAAATGTTAAGGTAAGCAATGCTTACACAGTACACATTTCGACTGCCAGCCCTCTTTGAGCCCAAGGGTTTCCCTAACTCGCAAAGCTTTTGATCCCATTTTGATATCTAAACCGGCCTCGGAAATCCAAGAATAAGATCTAAAAAATATAATGGAAGAAATTGATAGTATTGACCAGTCAAGAAGGGAAGTCAATTAAATTTCCTCCACATGGGGTAAAAAGATCTGAACCCAATTTTCTGGTGTTGCTAGATAACTTCTAAGATATTTTCTCTTAGTGTCAGTCTCAAGAGTCCCATTTAATCCGGTTTTTAATCCTACTTTTCAAATTCATACATAAAGGCTCACAAAAAAATTCAAGAGCCTTAAACAAACGATTAAATAGTGGAAAAGATGAGCTTTGCGAACATGGCAAGCTGAGCCTTTTTTATATCTGAAACTGTGCTACTTTGTGGGCTTTAGGAATTGCGTTCCCTAAGAATGCACCAATTGAAGGTTGATCCCAAATATATCAAAAGTTATGGATGTTGGCACATCGCAATGAACTATTCGGCTCATCCTTGGGTATTCTCTATTCATGGGAAAGGCCAAAGCCATTGATGCGTTGGGTGATTACCGAATGGGTGGACAAAGTGGCACCAAAAGTTTGGCCACTTCTTTTTTGGAACGACGCAGTTGTCAGTTGCCATCAGAACATGTCTCTGATGACACCGAATGAGGGACGGTCTCCCAATGGACATTTCCAACTGTCGATGTTCCAAACCCCATAGGAACTCACTGCCAGGCCAGATTGCCGTGGAACCATCCAGAAGGCTGCACGGCCTTGTGACAATTTGGACCCTTTCCACCGTTAGGCGCACCCACACGTACACTTATTTATATGGAATACTTGATCACTCCTTCGTGCATAAGGCGGCGGCCTTTGGAGTTGCCCGAAACGAAATCCAACTTATGGTCTTCCAAGGCCACTATCCTCACACACCATGAAAACAATGTGGCCCTTAAAGGCTCACATCTTCCGAATTCCTTCACGAATAGGGGAAGAGCAAGCCAGCATTGACGGTTTTAAAGACCTTTTCGCGATTATCATTTTGAACAAAGAGAGAAAACTTATTCCTTAACTTCAAAGATGTTTTCAAGCCTTAATGTCAGGCCACATTTGATTTGGAGTACACATCTCGCCAAGTCTGCATTCCTAGTCAAACAATTCAAGGTGGCTCTGAACAATGCCATTTATTAACATTGGTAGCAATTTACACACATGCTCAGTTCGTAGTATCCAATGGTTCTCCAACTTTAGTTTCGGAAACTGAGAGAAACCTTTCGTTTTCTACGTAGTGTTTCTGGCGCGTGGGTGCACAGAATTTGGAACACATCTGTGGCGGCATGAACGAGCGAGTCCTGTTGTTGTCAGATGCCCATTGAAGTGAAAGCGAAAAACTTGCCCCAAGGAAAAGAAAGAGTAGGCGTTGAACAACGAGCACGAGGGGGATAGGAACCATGAGAAAAAAACTCGGATGCTTGGCTCGACTGTGGCTCTCGGATATCTTGAATGGGAGAGGTGGCAGTCTGTAAGAGCGTAGCGCTGAATTAAATCAAACAAACAGCCCAGTAGCATGGCACACAATCTGGCATTCGCGAAGAAAGATGAGATTTCTCCATCATGAGTCCAATAAACGATTTGCTCGCACTCAGGCTCGAGGTCGCCATTGTCACATCGACCGGACTTGGCACCGTTCGAGCAAGACAAAAACTTGGAATACAATTGGCAAGGCCTCATCCTATCGAAAAAAGCTTCCCATCTGATACTTATACCAGCCTTTGTTGCCTCTAAATAGGATAGTTATACTGGGACAAGTAGGTTCCCGAAGGCCAGTATTGCTTTTCATCTTGGGCCTCGTTCCTAGATTTTCCAGTATTGGAATTATAAACGAAATGCTTGGGGATTTGAAGGTCTCATTATTGACCAGGCGACGAACAAGCACAGTACTTAACTGAGGAAAAATGAGAAGAATATGTCCCCTTTACTTTCATAGGTTGAAAAGATTCAAACAACGAGCAATGGGTGCTCAACATTCTTAATCTCACATAAATTTTGTCCCTGGGTGACAAAGTTCTCTTTCCAAAAGATTTTATGCATTCTGGCAAGTATGTCAAGATCTCGTTCCATTTCCCTGAACTTGTCAGACGGACCAAGTTTCTCCCTCCACACTTGTCAGCTGATACTCAATTCATCTCGTTTCAAATGGGCGAGCTAGCACATGTGGCCATTTTTCTTGGACCGACAAGTTCAACCACTGGCTGAGCTCTATTTCCAGAGTAAATCTCTAAGAATGGAGCGAGAGCAAAAAATTATTTCGCCTTGTTCCTTCATTAACCCAATTCTTGTTGACACGTGTAATCAGATAGAACACCACATGGTGCCAGCTCGTGGTTTTGGACCTCCGCGGACAGAGCCGAAGATTTACCGAATTGGTTCATTGATGACCGAAGGGGAGGAAAACAAAATGAGGTTAATGTTCCTCCAAGACAAGAAATGCACCATTCCTTCACTGGAACGTTTCAAAGAAATGTCTTCCATCTACAGTTCGTAGCGTAGAAACCCACATATGACATGTCGCCCATTCGAATGAGGTGGGGTTTACAAGGCAGCTGGTTGTCGCAAACAGGAAGGCCCATCACTTTTCTCGGAAATGGTTAGTGCGTGACCAAATTGGTGACAACCTACTTTGGAACTGAATCCGGAAGCAAAAAGTGCGCTCACCTTATAAAATGGACGGAGAACATGAACCCTGATGTTATAAGGTCCGTGAGAAAAGCTCTT
Source organism: Tigriopus japonicus (assembly GCA_010645155.1). NCBI lineage: Eukaryota > Metazoa > Arthropoda > Copepoda > Harpacticoida > Harpacticidae > Tigriopus > Tigriopus japonicus. The sequence continues at coordinate 11,172,362 of CM021317.1, forward strand.
GAGTAATCCATGCCGGGTTGATTACTCCCACATGTAATGTAACGCTCCATTTCAGAGCGAATACACACACAGGTTTTTGTCTGGGGTGTAGAGGCATCCATTGAAACCTGGCACATTTTCATGTTGAAACACGGAAGCAAGCTTGAGTGATTGTCATAGGAATATCTTTATCGTGATACTCGGAGGCTCTCGAGAAAGCAATCTGGTCCTCATCTTGACCTCCTTTTTTGATCGTTATCATCCATATTTCGTCCCCTCTTTCTCTCTTTCGTTCGCTTTGCCCGCATCCCTCCATTGTAGATATTCCATTTTCTGGCACCCTTTGCAAACTCGAAGGCGGACATGCAGTTCATTCGCTTTATTTTCCTGTGAAGGGTAAGAGAAGTGGGTGGAAAATGAAAGGCACCTTTGACCCTTCTTTGAGCCGAGATTCGTTGTTGGTAAAGAACTGTCTCTCTGTCGGTGGGTTTTGGAAGGGGTGTCTTTGGCATGTTTGTGAATGCCGACCTACTCGCCCCCTATCTGTCCTAGTCCCCGTCGATTTCCCCCTCGATTGTAGTCATCTAACAAGATGTAAGCGCTGTTGGATCCAAGATCCTTTACTTATCTTTCTCTGTCTCATTCTCACTCTCTTCTTCTCCGAAGTCCCTTCGGACTCTTGGATGAGAGTGTTGATATCATGCAAAGCACGTCCAGGTTTCTTAATGAAGACGATGCAACCACCCTTGAGTATTCATCTCTGTTCATATTACGCCCCTCGAGAGGAATAAATTATCAAACGATTGTGCCTGTTCGTGATCGAGACAATGGAACCCGAAGACAGTCAGATGAGCATCCACTAACCCCATGTTTCTCAAGGAACTCAAATCGAGGATTGCAAACCAACACCTGACCCAAAATTAGCCATTCTCTGGCCTTCTTCAGTTCGAAACAGTCACAGAGACACGAATCAAATGGATAACCTGTCCAAAAGTTGGTGCCTTTCTAACATCTGAAGGCCACTTGATCGGTCTTAATTAGGGCGGAAAAGTTCACTGATTTCTCTGATGAATTTCCCATTCGCCTCGCCCTTGGATTCCCATCACTTCTTCGAATTCATAACCATTTCGAGCAGTAGTGACATACGAAAAAAGACTGGAACTTGTGCAAAATAATTTCCAGCGAGCAGGTCCTCTGAACCATATACTACCTCAAAAGTTATTCATAGTTGGGGAGATCATAGTACAGCTTCAATCAGAGCATCCTGAAAACACTTATAAAAACAGTATCCTGGGACATAGTCTTGGCACGAATTCATGTAACTTTCAGTCTATTTGAAAGACTTTCGATTTTTAAAGCTTATGGAAGGTAGCTTGTTTTTTCCTACTAGAAGCGTTCTTAAATTTTTCTTAAAAGTCAAAACCAAAAATTTCTATAAGAATACATTTTTTTCAAAATATTTTTTCACATTAATCAATTTCAATCACCCGGTGTTCCAAAAAAAGGGAACAGTTGAGTATATCATCAATAACTATTGATTGAAACTATGTATGAAACTCCCCTTCATTGTACATTATTTGCCAAACGCGTTGCTTGAAAAATCAGAAAAAGCAAATTTAAACGACAAAGGTTTTCTCCGGTGAAGGGTCACTTTTGAAACCAAAGCATTTGTGACTCCGACTTTTTTCCCTCGCGAAATGTCGAGAGCAAAAAAATCGAAAATAAGGCGACATAAAGGGACTAACAACACTTGGATCTTAAGAATGGTTATCTTCTTGAGCTTTGTACATTGCTCGTGAGATCATCCATATCCAAGGTACGGATATGGTTTGTATGGTTTTCTTTCTTATGAATCACAACGTAATTTGGCACGCTTATTCCAATCTACTCTTCATTTTGTTCCAGGTGTGTTCATCTGATCATTTCAATATATCTCCGTCTCAAAGTTAAAAAGATGCGTTTCGATATTGCAAAATAGACATTACTCAGCCTAACCACAAAAAACATGGGGCACCATAAATCAAAAAACCGAGCAAGCAAGCCCTGCAAAATTACTTTCTTTATCTTTTGTTTGGTCCTTCCCGAAGGTTTTTCCCCCGTTCATGTGGTACTATGTAGAACGTAGAACACAGTCCGCGTGACTGGTTTTGCAAGTCTCTTTGGAAGATCTTCTTTTGGTTCTATGGGTTCATTCCCGCTTGATTCGATCAAGGGTTTTGGACAAGAGGGAAAAACTGATTTAGGAAAAGGCAGACGACTTTTTTGCTCGCTCTTTTGCTCATGGAGTTGCCCCAAAGTTTATTTTGTTCCCTCCACAAAAGCCATCGCCAAGTGAGTCCGGAAGCAAGCGTATTAGAACCGAAGAAAGAGAGAAGAAACAACAAATGTGAAAATTGATGGCCAAGATTCGCAATTTTCAAGGCCAAATTTTCCATTTATAGTGATTTGCCGGAAACCATTTCTGGAACTAGATTGTGCAGGTGATTCTGTGGGAAAGTGTTCCAAGAAGAGAAGTTATGGATCAACTCAAGCCTTGCTCAGAAAATGCATTTCTGTTCTATAGAACTTTTGATACTTGAGGTGGGAAACTTTCAGAGTGGGAGAGCAGGCATGGAAGATCGAAATTGGCATTGATATCGACTAGACTGACATCCAAGCATCCTCTAACGGAGATAAGTTAGAGGGAAAGAGATCTTTGAAAGATCTGCATCGGTCTTCCAGGCTACGGGTTTGGCTTGGTTTAGGTCTTTTTTGTCATGGGTTAGGATAGATCTACGAGGAAGATCCCTTTTTGTGGGTATTCGATGGGCACGTTTGAACTATTTGAACCTGAAGCTCTTGCAAGACCATCAGAACAAGCTTAATGGGATAAGGGATGGGATACACGTTCGAGATAATGTCCCCTTGATATATCACCCATATGCATCTGTGACATATCTTACAGCCCCTGTTCCATCAAAAAATGCATTTACTTGACTACCAAGCAAGTCTCTTCTCCCTCTAAGACGACCTCGTCAGGGTTGTGCATGTATTCACGGAGGAACCTTTTCCACGTCCCCTTCCTGTGTGGTTCCAGAACATATTTTGCGTTTAGGAACATCTCCCGAACCGAACGAAGAAGAAGAAGGAGAAGGGTTTTACTTGGTCGTTCTCTCGGCTACCAACACAACTCCCACTCGACCACTCTAGGGAGGGTCGACTTTAGGAACCTGAGAACCCGTCTTCAAGGATGTTCTTCGTTTTCTGCGTCTTCTCGTGCTTGATGCCTCGTTGTAGAAGGATGGAGAGAGAGAGAGAGAGGAAGAACGAGTGCGGATTGCCGGTGGACATCCTTCACCCATGACCACCAAAGCTACCCAAGGCTATGGATGTATGGATGGGCGGGTGCGTGGGTGGAAGGACGAGGTGAAGGAGGAGTGTTGTGGACGATGAGGTGGACTGGGATGAATGCGACTCCCAGGAAAGCTGGAGTCTTCCCGTTCAAGACCCCAAGAGAGTTTCAAATGGGTCCACAAAAAGTTGACAGCCCTCGACATTTTTGGACATTGGCTGACACAAATTTAGAGGGAACTAGGGCTGCTTTCGACTTACCAACGTGAGTTCTGGACGTTAGAGGCTGCTGCCGAGAAAAAGAGCAAGATGATTAGATTTCCTGTGGTGCACTTTTCTCCTTTGATTGAATGTCACTCTTCGAGATCATAAACTTGGAACAACAAAAACATCACCAAAGCAGAATGCAGTCAATAGACATACACATAATGATTGAGACTTTGATCCCAAAAGTTGTGACTTGGGTCCGTCCTTGCGCCATTAATGTTGCATGAATGCTCTTGACAGGATTTAAGGATGTGTAAGGACGAAAACTACCAAAGGTTCTTTGAGGTTTTCCATTTTTCAAGAGACATTTAGATTTTGCGTTAGGTAAGGAACAACTATGAATAGTTCAGTTGCGCACACGTTTTTATGCCAATTTTGTGTATCGGTCTAAAAGCGATTAAAACACAAAGTCAGGTTTAGGCACAAAAGCATAAACCAATAGTTGCAAAAGTTGTAAACTTGATAACGCTCTCTCTGAAACAACAAAAATTGAGTTTATCTCCTCAACGGCTGGCAAAAATCGATACTTACTACTTAGTGTCGGCTGCTCATGAGAAGAGCATCAACCAACTCGAAAAACTTCGTCTGAATTCGTAACTTATTGAATTAGACCAGAAGTTTTGCTGCGGTTCGGGTCAAGAACAAGACCAAAACAGTTTGTTTGCTTTAAAGCTAAATTTTCATACCCTTGTTGGTCAGTTCGGTGCCCTCAAACCTGACAAATGCTGACCCAGCCACATTATACCATATCTAGCGATAACAACGAAATTGCTAGCTCCACATGGTTTGTATCTAAATCAATTTCAAAGATAATGGAGACCAGTTTTGAGGTCCTTGTAATTTTTATTAATGCTTCACACTATCGAACGTGAAAAATGCAGATTCAAGATTTTCATTGGCTCAGATCTCAATTGAGATTGATATGGGTGCTTATTTATGCAAAACAAATTCTATCCTTATCAAATTCAATGGATTTTTCAACACACCAACGGAAAAAAGGCATTGGAAATGAACTAACATTTAGCTTTTCATTTAATGTATTTTAACACTAATATTTGACATTATTCAGTGGAAAAAGACATTTGACAAAAAATAAAGCGAAGCTCACAAAAAAATGAGTCAAAGAAAATGTTCATTCATAAAGCTGAAGTATATGCGCTTAAGCACGTTAAAATTAGTCATTAATCAATAATCATGCATCCGTGGTTATTAACCTTAAAACTCTCATTAAAAATTAAATTGCAAAGTACATCTCAAATAAAACCAGTGCATAGTGGTTGAAGATGTTAGCTAATGAAATCCACTACTTGCATAGCACTTACAACAACAACAACAACAACAACAACAACAACAACAACAACCGATACCACAACAACAACGCTAGAAGGGAGAAAAAACACACCGAGAATACAACTTTATCAGACGACAAAGACATGCATGAAAATGCATGCCGCTAAGCGAATTTAAGAACAGCCCTTGAGGACATTGAGTGCAGGGACTGGAAAAATGCATTTCCAAGTAGAATGTGTGAATAGATCTATTTTCGGAGAGCCCCCTCGTAAAGTTGCCGAAGGCGTTCAAAAAATCAGTTGCATTGCTAACCACATTGAAAAAAGTACTTTGGGTGCAGAAGAAGTGGGATCCAATTTGAGGAGCACAATTATTAAGCAAGCCATCTAAGTAAGCGGTTCTGCTCTAGGTTTTCCCAGTATCTTTGCGTCAAGCAATAAACAACTGAGCTAAAATTGCTTGAATGCATGAAACATTTTTCCTCTTGTACCGGAAACGGTTGCGATTTTTTGAAGACGCCATTGTCAGCATCACTCGAGAGCATGAATCCCAATGGGTGAATAGTTTATCTCTCAAAGATCCTCGAGTCACTCGGAAAAAGTTGTCAAGTTTCTTGAAATTGACTTTTTTCCTGTCTCCCACGTAGTGTACGTCCCAAGGCAATGCCGTCTCCGCCTTTGGCCACGGAGGCCTTTTATTCAACGGGGATGATTTTAGCCAGGACGTCTTCTTCATGAAGAAAGGAGCTCCTTGAGTCAAAAGGTGAGTTGTTGTGGGCGTGAGAAAGAAAAGTAGAGTGTAATAGCTATTTCTTTTACCCGGGTTACATTCTACCAGGGCCTGAGTAAGAGGAGAGGAGGAGAGAAAGTTGGTTGAGGGTAACTCGGAACCACTTAGTCAACCAGATTCTCTTCCGATTGAGTTGTTGCCACCTCGGGAAGGTGGTGCAAGTGTCAGAGGTGGAGGTGTAGGAGCGGCCTGCTCCTCTTCCTCGCTCCACCGACGCCTCTGGCACTTGCCCACCTGACCTAGGTGGCAACAGCTCAAGAGGCAAGAAATCTGGTTGACTTGGTGGTTTAGAGTTGCCCGAAATTAACTTGCTCTACGATTCAACTCTTTCTCAGGCCCGAGTAGAAAGAACCCACGTAAAAGACGCAGTTTTCCGTTCCGGTAAGTGAAACCCCCGTGTATTTCATGTTCTGACGAACCCATACTGAAAAATCATGTAGCCACTTTTAAGCAACAATCAGTGTGCTTATAGAACAGGCATTTGACATGGTATGTGAATGCGACTCTAGGTACAATATTGGTTAAACCAAGGATACCTTGGTTAAACTAGAGCACTTCAGGTTAACAATAGAAATCTAGCGTAAGGCAAAAATATATACATGAACAGTATTTTTGCAATAAATTGATTTCTTATTGCTGCAATCTTGTACTTGATCTTGCATGTGAATGGTTAACTTCAAGAAGCTCGTCCAGAGCGTCTAACTGACCTAGCTCTACTTGATTGATACTGAACAAGGAGGAGCACTTCTTCCCAAGAACTACTGGTTTATCACAGACATGAAAATTATAGAGAGAGGAATTTTGGACAATTAGATGGAAACAATCAGAATTGCATTGAGTTTCCTCTCCACAAGATGATCTCTGTTAAGCATTCAAGTGAAAGGATTCCCACGACTGATTGTGAAAATATTTTTACTACAGGCCTGCTTTACTACATTTTACTACTTTTCATTTACTACATACTACAGGCCTTATTGATGTCTAAAGGTGGCACGGTAGAGATGGTGATCCTGGTTGGGAAAAGAAAACTTCCTTGCCTCAACTTAGTAGTAATTGATAAACAAGGAAGAAATATTGAAAATGTGCATGTGTTTGTTTGATTCGTGAATTAAGTGGAGAGATCAGTGAATTGTTGTTGACCTCTATAAGTTGCATTGTGAATTGCAAGTGGGAACAAAACAAGAGAAATAACTTGTTTTTTAAATGTTATTCAAGTGACATTTGAATGTTCAAGTGGACGCAGAATAGAAGAGGTAGGTAGAGCTTCCCTCAATCCAGGACATCTTATTGAGATCAGTTTTTTTAAAATTTTGTCGCAATGTGGATTATTTCAAACAATGAAAATATGCATAGCATTTTACATTTTAGCTAATTTGGTTCCTGAAGATGCAAATACGCCCTAAATACAAAACTCATAATAAATGAAGTAAACGTGAATAAAAAGCCAATATGACCAAAAGACAGGGTAGGTGAGACATAGTGTAGCGTGAACTACGTCGGTTTGTTGTTCAGATGGATGGGGTTCGATCCTGGTTGACTGTTACCCTCCAAACTCAACTCTTTGGTGTAAAAAGTTAGCATTGATCTGCCCGTTCAATGCAAACAACCACCAAACCAATATATGCTATTGGCAACCAAAAAGTAGCAAGTAGTGGGAATATTCCTTCATGGAACATCCTTTATCATTGATGTGCTGACTCTTTAACAAACAATACCAAAAGACAGCAGAAAGATGACTCATTACAAGGGCCTGCATTTTGAATTTTTCGGCCAAAAATTTGATTTAAACTTGATCAAAGTAAAAAAATAGTGATCAAAACCATAAAGTTATTGCCTCCCATTTAGAAAAGAAGGTAAAAATATTAATGCTTTGACTTGAAATATGGCAATGAAAAGTTAAAGAGTACATGGTTGAAGCAAGTAAAGGAGCCTTTACTTGTATAATTTTAAGCCGCAAATTGGGATTAAACTGAGATGCGCTAGCCGTTTTTCTTTAAATAATAAATAGAAATATATTCTAGAATACTGCAGACTCACATTACAGTGAATCCTTTGACCAGCGTAGAAAAGTTCATAATGTTGCGAGGAGTAATGTTTCAATAGCAACATAGCATTAAGAGTAATGAATTGAAATTAAGGCAGAATCCCACCTTTTTTTAAATGTTTTCAATAAAAGTTATATGTTAATAATGTAATTAATAAAGTAATAATGTTTTAGGTATTTAACTTTATCCCTGGACCTACATTTATGTAATACAATAAAAGTAAAGTTGTTCCTCATTGAATTGTGACTCCAAAATGCCATGATGTCTTGGGGTATTTCGATCCAAACGTAAAAAGCCATTCAGAACACCATGTCTCCTCTCTTCTTAATCGGGCTCATTCATTGTTTAATCTTTTGACCTCAAGAAGCTCGTCCAGAGCTTGCAACTGACCTAGCTCTACTTGATTGAAACTGAAGAAGCAAGAGGAGAGAAGAGGAGCACCTCCTTCCAAGAACTACTGGCTTATCACAGACATGAACATTAAAGGGAGAGGAATTTTGGACAAATACATGGAAACAGTCAAAGTTTCATTGAGTTTCCTCTCCACAAGCTGATCTCTTTCTCTGTTACGCATTCAAGTGAAAGGATTCCCACAACTGATCGTCCAAATATTTTTACACTACAGGCCTATTTGCTGTTCAAGGGTTGCACGGTAGAGATGGCAATCCTGGCTTGCCTCAACTAGTTGATAAACAAGGACAAAATATTGGACTTGTGCATGTGTGTGTTTGATTCGTGAATTAAGTGGAAAGACCAGTGAATTGGCCTTTGCCGTTGTCCTCTGTAAGTTGCATTGGGAATTGCAAGTGGGAACAAAACGAGAGAAATATTTTTAAAAGAAATGTTATTCAATGTACACTACATTCGAACGCACAAGTGGACGCAAAAAAGAAGAGGTAGGTAAAGCTTCCATCAATCGTGGACATTTTATTGAGATTAGAAGGCTGCTTCACAGGGACTTCAAACACAACTCTGACCGTGTCTGTCCTCTTTTCAATTTGATTAGCCTTGCAGGATTGTTCTTGGGAACATTTTGAAGAGTAGAATTAAGTGTAAAGATAAATATTTTAGCAATGTTTGTTCTCTGTTTTCTTTAGAATTTTGCAAATTTTGTCACACAATGTAGAATATTTTAAACAGTAGAAAATTTGCATCGTATTGCGGCCAAAAACTTGACTCAATGAAAGTAATGGAGTAGCTTTTCACGTCAACCTTAAATGAATTTTGAATCGACAATTCAATCAGCTTTATTTTCCCCCCAAAAAATCTAAATATTGCCATTTTCCCTGAAGAGGGATCGTTAAACGACTAGCCTCATTCTACTTTTTCCACTCATACCACTAAGGACAGGAAGTTTAGACGAATAAAACTATCAAATTAGACCAAAAAAGACAAATATAATTGCCTTATTAGACGAAAAAAGACAAATAAGATTGCCCAATTAAACAAAAGAAAACGAATAAAAGTTCGAAGAAGACGAAAAAACGAAGAAAAACTCACTAAAAATACGTAAAAAATGGAATCAATTTGCCCAAAAGGCGAATGAAACTACTTACTCATAAATAGAGCCCGGGAAAAAATGTTGGAAAAACATCCAAAAAATGTCATCAAAATGTCAGGAAAAAGGGCAAAAAATGTTGAAATATAGGGCAAAAAGGGCAAAAAATGTTGAAATTTAGAGCAAAAAGAGCAAAAAAATGTTAAAAATTAGGGCAAAAAGTCAACGAAATGTGTGAGAAATGGGACTAGATGCGTGGAGGACTTGAGAAGACTACTTAAGACAGTGTGACCAGACATCTGAAGGAAATAATGCCGTCAAAACTCTAGCTTAAAAAACGGGAGGTTGCACTTCACATAGCGGGGTGTTTTTATAAGCTAGACGTCAAAACAGTTTATGTTATAAGTCAGATAGCTCATTCATCAGACCCTTTGAAAGGCAATAGATATTAAAGTCTGAGTAAATAATGGCAACAGTGCCAACTTAAAACATAATTTACTCTACACATAGCTATTTAGCCCACGTAAAATAATCACGGAAACAAGGGTCACAAAGTTTCTGATGTGAACTTTTTCACAATAACAAAAAGAAACTTTAAGGGCACTTTTTCCCCTCTCCAAAGATTTTAATTGATTGGCATCGTAAAATGTGAAGCTGAACAATGACAATTTTAGCGGGAAATTTTGGCGGGAAATTTCAATCAAGCCTTCCTTTGATTAATTGGTCCCTCAGAACCGGTTTTGGGATGACATTTTTGAGCAAAAGTTACAAAAAATGTTAAGAAAATGTTGAAATTTTCCAAAAAAATGTCAAATAAAATTAAAATGTTATATTCACGTAAAATTGGCAAAAAATGTAAAAAAATATTTTTTATGTAAAAAAAAATTTCCCTAGCCCTACTCATAACTATGATAAAAAAGGAAACAAATTGAGTGCCTGTACAGACCGAAAAAGACGTTTAAACTGCTTTTACTGAACAGACAAAATGTATCTCCTTATTGACGGAAAAAATTGTCTACTTGTGCAAAAACGGCAAAATCTAGAAAATTTAAAACAGGAATAACCTAATGGGCAAGAATTATTCAGTGGTACATATGTCAAGTAAAAACAAAAGTTAGAAAATGCCTCCTTTAAGGAGAGTATACAGTAGAGTTATACATAAAGTGAGAATTACAGATACATCAATTGTTCTCATGGCCAGAAAGCTTTTTAAACCCAACAGTAATCTTTCTTTTCCGTGTCTGGCGGGCAATGCTACGAGTCCAAGTTGATTTTTAAGTGTGGATTTTTTTTGTTGGTGCAAAACCGGAATTGACAATCAATCAATTTATTTCCTTGGCTGAAGCTTTGACGTTGAACTTTCTTCGAAGTTATTTTTTGCGTGGAAATTAGAAAACAACGCGTAAAGAGCTTGAAAAAGACGAATAATATGCAAATAAGACGAAAAAAAATTCGCGACGAATAAAGGCTCAGAAGACGAATAGTTTTTTTTCGTTTCAAGTTCCTGTCCCTACTTATCATGCTCACTTCTCCCGCTTCCTTCTCGCACTTACTTCTCGCACTTACTTCTCCCGCTTACTTCTCCCACTTACTTCTACTACTTACTTCTCCCACTTACTTCTCCCACTTACTTCTCCCACTTACTTCTCCCACTTACTTCTCCCACTTACTTCTCCCGCTTACTTCTCCCCACCCAAAACCCCCTGTTCCCACATGGGCCCCGTAAAGCTTGTTGCCACTAATATTTTCCCGGTAGAAAATGCTACATTCTCCCAGGGGAGGGTAAGAATCCAGAACCAAAAGAAAGTACTGCTTATACCAGGGGGTTCCACTTTCCGTAACGGAAAATGATTTAATGTCAGTCCTCGAGCGTGAAAAGGTTATAAAAGCTGTAGTTTTTGTAAAACAAAAAGCACAGTAGAAATATTGAGTCTAGTTACCGTGGATAGTGAGAGACACAGGAGTTGAGAACGACCACGATGCCGTCATAAGATAACTGAGGCTCCTCTTGAGGACGAGTTGTTCATATTGTATTCTGCTATTCTTGATCATTCATTCCTAATGCCCTCAACAATTCACCTGAGGAGTGAACCGAAGAAGAAAACGAGGAGGACCAAAGCTCTTCGCTCCTTGAAATTCTTATCGCGAACGAAGGAAACTGAAGTTTCCAACTTCTTGATGGGCTGTCGGTCCCGTCCACCCCATGGCGAACTCAGTGGTTAGCTTTAGAATGGTCAATGAATACAAACCAAAATCAGCCTCCAATGGGACTACCTCATAGTGGTGGTGGTCCCACTACAAGCCACTCACCTAACCACTGCCTAACCGAAAGTCCAAGGCCCAAATTTCCAAGTCCAAAGTCCACTGGACTTGGCACAAATTGGCGAGACTAACTTGGAACCTGACGAAGAAATGTTGGAAGGCCCTCTTTGGAGAAACTTCAATAGTTCGAGCGAATTTATGGCCAAACCACTCATTGTCATACCAAAGTTCGGACATAATTCTTCAACAGATTGTTAGAGACTGGACCATCACAATGAGGTTTGGTAGCTCAACCAAAGCATATTATACATTTACCAATGGCTCTCCATGGTTACTGAAAAAGAAGACCTTGAAGAGTCCGCTACTTAAAGACACGTAAAATTGGATTGCATCATTAACTAGAGCAATACACAATGAATCAAGCGTATGCACCTTACGACCTGTAGGTTTCAAAATGATTACGCGTAATGAATGCCCAGTGCCCTTGAATTGGCCTCGGCAAAGTACATAAGAGTAAAGTCTCAAAAGACGGCAACGAAGTAATCGCTCACTGCGTCTTAAACATGCAACTTACTTATCTCCTCTTTTAATGTTATCTCAATTATGGGCACTCTGGTTTCTCAAAATGAAGCGAAATCTATCGGATCATTCTCAGTCAGTCAGTCAATCGATCCGTCATGTGACTCGAACACAGTGACTGGAGCTTTCGTTTTTTTTCTATTGTTCCACAAAACTCTTAGGGCGCAAAAGACGTTGGAAATGGGAAAGAGATTGGTAACTTTTCCCTACTATGTTGAACTCATCACAAAGAGGGTTCGTGCCTTATCATGAAGTCATTGAGCAAAGTTAAGGATGGCTCCTTAGATGAAACGGCAGAAGGTACAGTTTTTAGGAATAACTGCTGGTGAGCTTTTGAATTTTTCCTCAGTCCAACTTAGGGTTCCTTTTCTGCCTGTTCCTTTTTTCGTTTCAGCTAATTTGGCGAGTACTGTTCCCTCGAGTTTCATTTTGGCGCAGCTTCTTCATTTAGACCCAA